>PVLA01012755.1:0-41534 GCA_004027455.1 Hydrochoerus hydrochaeris | reverse complement strand
TGTAGCCTGTCTAGGTTGAAATACCAAGTTTCAAAATTAGAACTTAGTAGACTCGGAGGAAGGAATGAGACTAAATGTCATGGGAAAGGTCACCAAGGGAAGCTAAGATGTAAGGTCTTATGCTGTGTTTAGATTTCATTCCAAATGAATCAAAAACTGCCAAAAACACTCACTGTCCTTTTTGAACATGGGTTATCAAGCTATGATCTGCAGGCCAAATCTAACTGTCCTACTGGTTTAATTATAAAATTTAATTGGGCAGGGTGTGGTGGCTCAGGCCTGTAATCCCAGCACTCGGGAGGCTGAGGCAGGAGGATTGTTGCAAGTTCCAGACCAGCCTGGGCTACAAAGTGAGCTCAAGGCCAGCCTGAACTGCATAGAGACCCTGTCTCAAAAAGACTAAAATAAAATAAAATAAAATTTAATTGGATCACTTACATACCCATTTACTTACATACTGCCTGTGGTATTTTTCAACACAAGGGCAAAGTTGAATAGTTAAGGCAAAGTTCATATGATCTACAAACATAAAATATTTACACTGTTTCTTTTTTTTAAAAAAAAGTTCAGTGAATTCTGCTATATAGAGGCTCTCTGAAGAATTTAGAATCATTTTCTACAACCCACTGACTTACTAACAAACTGATACTGCTCACTGTCCAAATTAATGGAGATCTCTCTGCTGAGCAAATTCCCCCAGAGTCCAGTCAACAGTGCTTTTGATCTTGGGAAGTTAACCTGCCAACATTAACAGGGACCTTCCAAATTCTAATAAAGCATCTTTATTGAATTAATTCAGATAATAACCTCAATCTAAGACATAGTCCCCAAAATCTTTAGACCTCTAGTCTGCTCATATTCTCTTTACATTTTTTAGGTAACACATTTATTGTGCTATATTTAATGTACCAAAAAAGCTCACCCAGATATAGTGTATAATTCAGTGTGTTTAGCATGTTCATAGATTGTACAATCATTTCTGTATTGTCTCTTTGTAACATTTTTATCCTCTAAAAATGTTATATTAACAGTCACTTTCAAAAACTTCACTATTCAGCTTCATATTCCTAGCAAACACTAATGTATTTTCTGCTGTATGTTGCCCATTTTCATATTTCATATATTGTATATGCAATCATGTGGTATTTTGTGATTAGTGTCTTTTCACTTACCATGAACTTTTCAAAATTCATCTAGGTTGTTCCACATATCAGTACTCTATTCTTTTCTATGCACGACTGAGCAATATTATATTGATAACAATGCTACACTTTTCTCATCTTTTTTTTAGTAGACATTTGGGGTTTTTTTCCCTTTTTTGGCTATTGTAAATAACATGGGTCTGAATATTTTGTAAACATTTTTTACAGCTATATTTTCATTTCTCTTGGGTATATATCAAGGAAGGAAATTACTAAGTCACATGTCAACTCTACATTTAATATTTTGAGAAACAACCAAACTACTTTTCAAAGTTGCTGAAACATTTTAGAATCCCATCAACAATGCAGAGAGGCTCTGATTTGTGTATGTCTTTACTGACAGGCTGCATTTTTGCTTTTCTTATGGGTACCCTAATAAGTGTGAAGTAACATCGCGTGGTACTTTCAAGATTTATATCCTTAACAATGAATGGTGTTGAGTCTCTTTTCCTCAACACCCTTCTTCAAATGGTTATTAACTTTTAATTTTTTTTTCCTTTGGAGGAACATCTGTTAAAATCATTTCCCATTTATTTTAGAGGTTATTCCATTTTGTTACTATCCCATTCTGTTATGAAATTTATGAGTATTTCAGATATTTTAGCTAAAAGTTCATTACTGCATATAGATAAATCTGTATCTATTATCTGCAAATATACCAGAAAGTTGTCTTTTTCACTTTCTTAGTAATATCCATTTAAGTACTTAAGTTTTTAACTTGACTAATATTTAATTTTTTTTTGGTTGTTTATGCTCTAATTCTCTTACCTAATCTATGGGCATGAAAGTTTCACTTCAGCATTTTTTCCAATAGTTTTAAGTTTAAATTCTTAGTTTTAGACTTTTTCCTATAATACTAGGTGACTTTATTTCTGGAATAAGATATGGTTTAAATTTTGTTCTCTTGCATGTAAATATTGATTTGCATCAGCACCATTCATTGATAAGACTATTTCCTCTCAACTGAAAAATGTTGATATTCTTGTTTAAAATAAATTGATTTTAAATGCAGCGGTTTATTCTTGTATTTACAATGCTATCTCATTCATCTAAAATATGCCTGAGGTTTAAGTTCTTTGAATTCTTTTCTAAATTATTTTAGCTGTTCTACAACACTTATAGTTCTATATGTCTTGGTTTGTTGATTTCTGCAAAAGATCAGCCCTAAATTTGATATTATTTTTGTATATTCCCTGTGAAACTTAAGATAATGTTCTGACATCATGAATATGTTAGACTGGGTAACTGACAGGCTTGGGCTCCATTACACAGGAAATATTAGATTTGGAAAGATTATCTGGCAAGAGAATGCCCCTAATCTCAGAAAAATTCTAGTTACTAGACTGCAAAGGAACATAATTCTGTAGTCATTGTATTATTCTAGGAAAATTTTATTTCAACTTATCTATTACATAAAGTATTTCATAAACACAATATTTATGCAACATATTCATTGTTTGTAACCAAATAATTACATAATTAGTGTCAGTGATATTGTACAGATTAATTATAGAAGGCCAATGGTTAAATTTTATTTGAACAAAAACTGTTGCAATAGGATTTAGATTCAAATTCACCTAACTCTTAAAACTAAGCTCTTAATCAGTATTTGATATCTCCTTCCATAAATTACTCAGTTAATAAGCATCATAAAATCAGTAAATCAATAAAAACTACCTCAGATTTAACTAGAATCAATAAATGGTTCTGATTTACTAAGCTTTCAAAATGATCATGAAAAGAAATTATAAATCCACATGTCACATAAGAGCACCTAGAAGTATCCATTACAGTGAAGCTATAGTGTCTTGGTAAGCCTCAAGGTGATCCATGGAGACTAAAAGGGGGTAGGAGGTCCATGGAACAATATTGGTTGAACATTGTTGGAGATGGTGACTGATAAAATACTTTCACTATACTATATTACTTGCTTTTGAAAATCATGATAATATTCACAGTAAAGGTAATTTTTTTAGTTGTATTTTTAAAAAGTTTTACTTCTGGTATGTTTGGTTAAATAATATCTTTCTTTACAGAGTTAATAATATTGAGAGAAAAAATTAAACAATAAAGCAAAACAAATATACAAATTAACAACAATAAAGCAAAATTATTCACATAAGAAATATTTTTAAATGTATGGTCCCACCTTCCCTGGGTATTTTAAATATTGCAGCTGCCTCTCTTCTTGCCTAGGTCACAACCACTTTTTGGGTCCCAGAACCCCTACAAACCCTGCTTAGCCATTTCCCAGGCCCTGAGGCATTTGCCTCTGCTGTTCTCACAGCCAGCTTCTCAGCCTCTGATGCATCCACTTTATTGATCAATCTGAATTTGCAGTGTTTCAGGCTTTCACAATTTTTCCCAGTGTTTCATTATCTATGTTCTTTGAAATCTTCCTTTACTTTCTTTTAACTACTGAAGTCGTCAGGAGTGTTTCCTGTAGGATTTCAACTGTGGGGAATGTAGCAGAGCAAATCTCTCCTCCCTTTGCTTTGAAATCTGTTACTGCATTCTAAGGCCATGCTTCCGGCAGTCAAGGACTGTGTGCAACAGGGCGCTAATGTAGCTTCATTTCTGGAAGGAGACATCTGACAGCCGCTTTGGTGTGAGGATCCCCCAAACACCTAGGCTCCATCCCAAGCCTCCCGGCTTCTTCCGCTAGAGTGTGCATCCCATAATATAATCCTTATTGGCTTAATCACTTTGGTATCTACTTCTGGAAGGAAAACTATTAACACAGTTACATACCGAACACGTTTCCTAACCTCCAGTCACTTTTAAGCACAAACTCTTTAGATTCATCGAAATCTTTTGTGTGGTATTTGATGTTTACTTCTTTCATCCCAGATTTACTCTCAAAGCTTGAAAGGAAGTGGATCGTGTCCTTTTTGGTTCTTAGACTGCTTCTGAAGCTGTTTTGTCTGTCGTTCTTTCTCTTATGAAGTACGGGTGGTGACTAAGTACTCTCCTTGTAAATTGGGATTACAGGCATATATGTTCCTTGAGAAATTTTACTAGGATCTCTCTACACATCAATTCTCTCACAAGAGAGACAAAGACTAGTTTAATTTTGTAGCTGCTTCTCTGAAAACTCCAGCCTGTCTTGATAGAATCACGATTAAGAGAACACCCTTTTTGGATGGGGTGTCCACAAGACAGCTAGAACTTTCTGTCTTCCAAGTATCAAAAGCTGCCACCAAACTCATACATTTTACCATACCACATGGTGTAGGAGGCTTGTAGCAACATATTCCACCCCATTCCACAAAGTATATCTGTAAGATCTGCAAATTACTGCATAAGAGCACTCCTAAAAAGGAAAGAAATTAAGCATCAGCCTCTTTTCTCTCAGACATCCTTCATCTCTACAAATCATACTCTCAGAATCACACTCGCTTAGTTTGTGGGTAGACAACATGTTCTACCTCTTCTGTAGCAGCTTCCTGTTATAGAATCAGCCACATCACTCTCCTGTTCACTCTTATTCAGGCTTCAAAGAGATTCTTTGAAAAATCTACACTCCTAAGAGGTGTTTTATATAAATATAATAAAGAAACTGGCATTTTGAGTAAGAGAGCTGGTTTGACTATGACTAAGTCCTAGTGATGGAAAGCTATCATGGTTCAATAATGTTAAGCTTTATTTAGAGCACAAGAAGGGTTTACAACCTCTTTGTGGTCAGGTGAAAGCCCCAGAATTCAATTTCAGGATTTGAGAAAGTCTATTGAAGTATCTTCTGACATTTATTTGCTCCCTTACAAGGGTAGATTCAATTCTTTTTCAGACTGAACTCCTTAATATTGCTGGCACTTTACATCCTATGAGGCTTTTGGTTCTGTCTTTTGGAGGTCACAGCATCTTCTGTAATGTCATGGTTTCTGAATGTGCTGGTTTATTATGGGAAATGGATGGAGAACTTAGATATTCGCCTGTGTGAGAACTTTCTTTTTACTGGAATTCGAATGCAATCTGAGTAGCTATTAGCCAAACATCCCCTATTGATTTCATTTGCCTTGTATTTCATTGAAAGTAGACCATAGAATTACTTCCAAAATCAGACATCTTTGCTTTATGGTACCAGTAGACTACTTAAATGCTTGTTCTAGAATAACCTAGTGGTTATTCTGTCTGAGTTGTTCTGAAGGCCACCGTTACTGCTTTAGGATTATCTTTTTTGTGGAAGACAAATTATTCAAGTTGCGTGATCCTAGCTCTGAGACTCTGCTCATTTTCTTATGTGCCATTCATGCTACACAAGAATTGTTTGCTGCAATGATCCCAGCTCTCACAGAACAGATGAAGCTGCAGGTTAAGCTTTGCCTCACTGCTCATTGAGACCTGCTATGTCTCTGAGAATTATTGATTTACATTAGACTCCATCTGGTCTCAAACATAACACTTTTATTTCTGGTCTTCCTGAAATCACTATTTCTATTTTTAATGATTATTTAGAAACGTTATTGTGCAAAAACATATCAATTCACTTTTATTCTATCAGATTTAAATTCCTAACCCTCCCACACACATACATTTTAGGGAAGTCAAAATTCTTTAAGAAAAGACAAAATAGATATTCTACTAAAGAAATGTGACTCTCACCACTAATCAATAAGTGTATACCTTGTCATTCTTCACACTTAATGCATTTCTCCTCCAACTGAACCTACAAGTGAGTCCCACACATCAGTTTAAGTTAGCTATGAAGCCAATGGAGGGAAATTTTCGTATATTAAAAAATAGCAATATTCCCACCTTGGAATGACAAAGGACATTGAGGAATGCTAGATTTAGTAACCACACTCCTAGTTTTATAAACATTTTAAAATGGAAACACATCCCTTAGCTCAAAATAGATCTCTCTATATATTGGGTGATATTTTTCATTTGTCAGATTTAGTCTTTTCAAATGCTAGTTTGACAGATAGCATTTGGGATCTGTTTATAGTACACTATAAAATGGAATCTAATTGATAACTAACTCCCAGTCAGTCTCCACTGCAGATAACTGGTAAGTTTGTTTTTGTTTGTTTGTTTGTTTGTTTGCTGCTTGCTTGTTTGTTTTGGTAGTAGAGATCAAACCGAGGGCTTCATCCATGCAAGGCAAGATAAGCTGTACCCCTGAGTTATGCTTCTAGCAGCGCCCCTGAAGAAAATGTTTTATCACAGGTCACATTCTTCTCACTTGATTCACAAGGTACCTTGCAAGGTCATGTTGTTTGTTTCATCTATTTGCCCTTGACACAACTCATGTCAGAACAGGCTTTCTCCTCTCGGGCACACTCGGTAAAGGGCCACTGGTTAACTTCAGTACTGCAGAGTTCCTTAGCCACTAATGTCTCTATTCTCACCACAAATCTTCACCAAATTCTCCTTAACTTGTCTCGCATAGTTTGCTTTCTGTTATTAAAAACAAGTTGTGATGAACAACAACAACAAAAATTAATTATCTTTTTAAAAATAATACAGAAAAAAGAAGAGAGTGAGAGACTGAAAGTCTTCAGAATGATGAAGGGTGCAGCTATATTGACAGCAGTAGTGACAAGGGGCAGCTACAGGGCCAGAATGGTGAATGACCAGTCCCAGACACAAGGTGAAGACATACTGTCTCACGATGCTCCAACACCCAAGGCAGCACGATGCTCCAACACCCAAGACAGCACGATGCACCAGGGTTGGAGGAGCCCCACGGTGGTGACTGCACACCTGTGATTTTTCTTCATGAGTTTTACCACTTCTTTCTGTCTGGCATTTATGCTTCTGTGCATGTAAGGAAAGGAAAAGAATATCAATTCAGCTTTGTTAGAATTTGCTCTACCTACTATCGGAAAACTTTGTCCTTTCTATAAGCTTCAAATATATTGACTATCAAGTCCACTTGCCTATTCTATTTACCACATAGTATTTATTGAATTTTCTCTAACATATTAATTTAGCTATCATGTGTATTATATATTGTATGTGCAATTTTCTTAGTATTTTAGTTCTAACAGAACCTTGAGTTTTTAAGTAGGGCAACTAATATGCTTGAAAATGTTTCATGAGTTTCATATTTTTATCACTGAAAAGGAATTCCTCCATAATCTTCCCAGAGTCTATGTTCGCTTTGTGAAGAATAATATAAAATGACTAAAAAATTACCACACGTAGGTCTATGGAGCCAATTGTGATGCCAAGCACTCAAAGCAGTGGAGAAAGCATTCATGGTAATGTTATATACACTAGGATAATATCCAGAACACTGTACAAAACAAACACATCATAAACTCATAATTTTTAAGTTTACAACTATTTCGTAGACTTTTTCTGGATACCCTTATGCTCATTAATACATAGATTTATCACCATAAAAAAATCTTAATTTCTCTTTCCCATCTTGGAAGACTATAAAAAGCTTACCTAAACTTAAACTATTTTCTGTGTCTTTACTTAACATATCATGGAGTAACTTTTGTTCATGTTACCTAAGAAATGCAAAAGTTTAATTACATGCACATATCCTTTATACCATCTCCATAGCTTGAATAAAGCACTTGAAATTTGTTCCCAAGATGAATACTCTTATCTTTTACATCTTAAAATCACTAGTAACCAAAACCCACAGCACCAAATACTGGTTCAGACATGGACAGATATGTCTGCCCAATAGGGAAATGATGTTAGTTTGAAGGTAAAATACAGTCTCCCTTCCAAGCACAGAAAAGCTCTCTGTTCATCCAAACCATACAGGGAATGGGATCTGGTTCCTTTTCACATTTTTCTCACTCTATTTCAAAGCTTAACATTTTTGGTGAACAGTCACTTGACAGCACAACACATATTTACAAAAATTATACAGCTAGTACAGTAAAATCTTTACCACTTAACTACTACCAGTTGAATACAGAAACTTATCACAAATCTGGAGCAGTCTAAGAGCCATAGGGAGAAAATAGATTCAGTAAACATAAAGCTATTAAAACTAGTTCTGACATGAAAAGTGGGGGAGCTCTCAGCTGAAACGTGGCCTGGTTTCTGAATTATATTCTGCTCCTGTCCCACGCAGGAAGAAACATGTAAGGGTAGGAAGAGAGCTCATATGACAACACTTCCTGCTTATCATGAGGAAACAGCCCTATCTACAACTTTCACTCATTGCTAAAGTGACTACATCTTTGATCCTTCTGCAACATGTTTTTCCTTACTGAGCACTTGTCTCCTGTGAAAATCCATTGCTATAAACCTGTTAATATTTTATAATACAATGGAAAAGTCTACATTCATCATTCAATATAATGTGATACTGATTTCAGTTGGAAAAGTAGCCATGTGTTGTCTTTCCTTTTTGTTTTCCTTTCTTTGGACTATGTCACAAGTATGCGTCATCCACCAAGTCTGCCACAGAATCTGTCATGGAGCTGCCCTTACCTCTTCTGTTAATAAACGGACCTGCATAATGGACAGAGGGTGTGTTTCCTGGCTCCCACACCTACAATGTCCCTCAAGGGTAAGGGCTCAAAACTCTTTTAATATTGCTTAAAGAACTTGAATTTTGAGTGTTCAGATATTATTTTTTCCTCCAACAAAACTTGCAAAAATTAATTCAGAATTTATTTTTTGAATAGAGTTGTTTGATGAAATAATGTTTAATACTAAAAATCCTATTCACAATATAGGGCTTAAGACCAAAAGACGAAGGCAACTGTCCTATGTGGGAAACAGTGTGATTGAAGAAAGTTTCTGGAAGGCACAGGGAGGCTAAAGGACAGTGTCTTAAGTTCCTGAACATCGCTCTTTCAGAAACACAAGGCTGTAGCTTCCCCGACACAAAACCCTTTCCATTCATTTGAATGCATGAGTCAAAATTATCCAACTGGTGATTCCTGGAAAACGAAATATGGGGACAGGAATCTAAGATATTGAAATTCTGTTTTCAAAATCAGTCTAAGTAGAAAATAATACAAAATGAAATTACCAAAGTTGTAGATGAATTGTTACTGAGTTTATTTCAGAGCCTATACAAGAAGCTTTCTTGGTAGTCTCTTGTTTTGAAAAGTAAATTCAATGCTAAAACAGAACCTATTTATACAAATATCTATATTTGAGGTTTGTGTATCAATTTAAAAGGCCATTATCTGTTTTCTGAAATTATATGCCAGTGTCCTCATAAATTATTCCTGGGTCTTATAGCACAGCAAGTGCAGCTAAAATGAATTGAAGATCCTGATTAGCATATGCGTATGATGCTCCGTCACTACAGTTCATTCAGTTTCACCTGGGAATTTCAGGTTTACTACATAGCTACCACACCTGTGAGGGTTCCCGAGGGGAAAAAATGGGAGGAATGCAAGATGGTAAAAAAATAAAAACTGAAAGAATGTGTGAGGAATAGAAAAGAAGATCACACAATCTCTCTACATCTTTTTATTTTCTCATTATTTTCCTGGTTATTTGGATGGAAACTCAGATCAGTGCATTTAAACTTATATTACTTTCAAATATGTACATTTAACACCATTCATTGTTCTCTAAAATGTCTTTTAGCAACACCCTACACATTTCTATATTGCTTTTGTTATTTAATTTTAAATGTTTTCCAAAGTCACTTGTGATTTCTTTAACACAATGATTTTTTTAGAAATACACTAACTACTTTTCAAGAATTTGGGAGATTTCAGGATACAAAATCAACATGCAACCATATTAATAATCTTTATCTCAATAACAACTTATCAAAAAGTAAGGTATTATTTTTTTAAAAACTTATTTACAATGGCATCAAAGAAAAAGCTATTTATGGATAAATTTAACAAACATCATAAAAGTTCTATAACTGAAAATATAACATATTAATGAAAGAATTTGAGGAAGACACACATAAATGGGGAAATATCTGTGATGAAGAATTGGAAGAATTACATGTTTGTTAAATGGCCATGATGTCCAAAGGAATAGCCAGGCTCATTAATCAACATACGAATGGCATCTGCACAGAAATAATTTTAAGTTATTTAAGTTACTTAAGTAATTTTAAGTTAAAATGAGTCCACAACATTTTCTAAATATTCCAAGAAATCCTGAAGAAGAAACAGCACCACACTTTGTGATTTCAAATTATGATCCAAAATTATAGTAAACCAAACAACATAATAGTGGCACTAAAGTAGTCACACAGAAGAATAAGAAGTCAAGAAATAAATTACTGTTCTGGATTAGGTCACAAATGTCACCTGAAAGCCTCATGTGCTCATAGGTGGGACCTCAGAAGG
Source organism: Hydrochoerus hydrochaeris (assembly GCA_004027455.1). Taxonomy (NCBI): domain Eukaryota; kingdom Metazoa; phylum Chordata; class Mammalia; order Rodentia; family Hydrochaeridae; genus Hydrochoerus; species Hydrochoerus hydrochaeris. The sequence goes on along the minus strand of PVLA01012755.1, from coordinate 31,084 downwards.
TGGCTGAATCATGGAAGGGAGACAGCTGACTTTCTGTTAGAGGCGGGGTCTTCTCAGAAGAGGCAGATAATCAATGATAAGACCGAAACAGGTATGTCTCCATCCCCAGGCTCTTCTCTCTTTGTTTCCTGGTCACCGTGATGTGAAAACTGATTATGTCACAAACTTTGTTATAGTAACCAAAAGCTGACTAATACATCAGTTACTATAGAGATTATTTTCCTTCCCATATGTTTTCTTGGTGTCTTCATTAAAAATGTGTTTGTCTTAGGTGCTTTCTGGTGACTGGGGCAGAATACACAACACCCACAATTTAAGGAAGGAGAGGTTTATTCTGGTTCATGTTTCAGGAGTTTCATACCATATTTCGTAGGCTTAACCACAGAAATGCCATAGTGATGAGCCGGGCATGGCGGCACACTCTGGAGGCTGAGGCAGGAGGATCATGGCAAGTTCGAGACCAGCCTGGGCTACAAAGTGAGCTCAAGGCAAGGCCGGACTGCATAGCAAGACCCTGCTACAAAAATCAAAACAAACAAAAGAAATGCCGTAGTGGAAGGGGCTTGATGATGAAAAGCTGCTCAGGAAACAAACTTAAACCCCACTAACCAGTGCCAACATGTTTCACATCACATCAGCATGAAGTTATAGTTAGAAAGGAGGCAAAGAAGTAATACTGTGTATTGGAAATTTCCCAGGACTGCAGCCTTGAGGAAATTTTACCACAAATAAAGGTAACCACAAGGTGCTGGCTGTTATCTGGGTTATGAGTTGTACTCATTTCACATTGTATATGCATATTAAAACACCATGTTCTGCAGCCAAAATATGCAATTTTTAAAATTTTATCGTGATCAAAATATATTTTGTTACTTTAGCTCTGTAATATCTATTTAGACATATTCTATGATCCAGCATATGATCTATAGATCATATGCTGTTTGAATTTGAAAAGAATGTAAAATTCAACTTTGTTAAGTATAGAATTCAATATGTAAACTGTTAGTCAGCAGCATTATTCAAATCTCTCATTCCCTTAGTAATGCAGATTGTCTAGTCTTAATGATTAGGAAAGAATGCTAAAATATCCAAATACAATTTTATTTCAGTTGATTTCTTCTTTTAGTTCTGATTTAGTTTTCAATTCATTCTGAATTTCTCTTAGAAGGTGCTTATACATTTACATTTCCTGTTTCATTTTTCTGAATAAAGCACCTAATTTTCATTACGAAATGTCTTTTGTTAGGTAATATTTACTTACTGGAAGGTGGGGCATCTGATATTAACATAATAACTTTATCATGATGATTATCATAATTTATATTTTTCATCTTTCTACATTTAATCTATTCAGCCTTGTAAATTTAAATAGAATTTCTTTTCAGTGGTATGGAAAAGTCAGGCTTTGAATCAGTCTCAGTTTTTATGTCATGGTCGCTAAGATAATTTACATTTAAAATACTTTTAGTATTGATGGACTTAGGGCATCTTTCTAATTGATCTCTGTCTCTCCCACATTGGCTTTGTTCCTTTATTTGTTTGTTTCTTTTTGTCTGCTTTCTGTTGCACTGAACTTTTTATTTTTATTTTTTGTATTGTCTTTTGAGGTTTATTCATCTGTAAATTTTTAGTTGTCACATCTAGAATTAAAACATTCCTTTAGAATTACCTAATGTACACTGATGCATTATTATGGTACTTTACATAAACATATTAAAACCTTATAATATTATACTTCAGTTGAACCACATGACATTTTTTCTATTGCCAAATAGCTGACTTCTACCTACTTTATTTCTTTAAATAGCTAATTTCCATTAAAATAGATTATTAAAAGAGAAAAACGCTATATATTTGCACAAATTCAGTCTCCCACTCTCTTCATTCCTGCTGTGAAATTTATTAGCTGCATTTCTCCAAGTTTGTCTTGTTTTTATTTAAGACTGAAAAATTTCTTTCAGCGTTTCATACAATATAGATTTGTTTGATACAAATCCTATGAACTTTCATTTATGTAAAATAACTGTATTTGCTTTTATTTATGAAATGTAAAATTTTAATTTAATTAACTTATTTTGAATGAGACATAAAATAGTACACATTTATGGGATACCATATGATATATTGATGCATGTATGCATTGTGTAATATTTTAACCAACACAAGCACATCTATCTCCTCAAAAAATTATCATTTTTGTGGCAAAAACATTAAAATTGCTTCTTACTGCTTTTTGAAATGTAAGTACATCATTGTTATCTACATCACCCTGCTATACAATGGCACATCAGAACTCTTTACTGCTATCCAAATACTATATCTTAGTACCCATTGAATGTGAATTATATTTTCTTTAATAAAAAATTGGACACTATATTTTTATTTCCTTTAGCAATTTAATGTATCCATTTCCTGTCTTTTTTTGTTTTTATGAGGGTTAACTGTATTTCTTATTGGTGTTCACCTGTATGTAGTACCTTTTTCAAAATCAGGACAATCATTTGTTTGTTTACTTCCTTTTGGTAGTAATTTTCTCTTTGCCACTGTCTTGGCTACTTGTCTCTTGTTGCTGCGACAAAATACCTGACATCCAAAATTAGGGAAGTGAAGATTTATTTATCTTACAATTTTTGGAGGTTTCAGTCTATATTCAACTGATTCCAAGGCCGGGTGGTGTGGCTGAGGTTGCAGCTGTTCATGGTGGCCACAAACAGCAAGAGGGAAAGGGCAAAAGGGGAGAGAACATACCTTCTTCCCTCCCTTGTATTGTATGTCAGCTCCACCACTGGATGGGTGCAGCGCTCACATCGCCAATCCCAGTGCAAGACAACAAACCCCTCACAAATGCTAGATTCAGAGCCTCCATGACTGCATGAAGCTTGGAGGGACCATGTGAACACAAACTATAACAACCACGCATTTTGAACTGTTCAGTTATGATGAATGTGTTCACCTGATTGATACGTGCTGAGTTCTTAGAGGAGTGAATCCCAAATTTAGAGAAGAAATAATCACTTGTTAAAAAAGAAAGTCTGTTTTATTCTCTTTCACCTGTCTAATTATGAGACACAAGCTGTACATGTGATATCCTGCTTGCCATTATCTCACAAATCCACTGACAATGTAATTTTTTTTCAATTTTTTTCTCTTCAATTATTTGAAGTTTTGATAAATTTTACTGATGTACTTTCAAATTCAACAATTCCTTCTTTTTGGCACCAATTTGTCCTTAAACCATCAAATGCACTTTTATGCCAGTTACAATATTATTAATTTATATAAATAGTTTTTGCTTTAGAATTTTTTATTTCTGTATAGATATTAGTCATTTTTTACTTCTCTCTTCCACTATATTTTTTTTGGTATAGTTGAAATGACTTTTTTAAAGGCCTGTGTGTGCCATTTGCAGTAACTGATCATCTCAGATTCACTTTATTAAAATTGCATCTTTCCCAGATTGGTGATCAGTTTGTTACTTCTGTGTATGTCTCATTTTCTTTGATTTTCTAGGCAATTTTGGAAAATTTTAGAGAGAAAAAGTATAATAAAATTTTGTTTTACTTTGTTAATTAAAGGACAATCCATGATCCTTTCTTTGTGGTATAGAGCGGAAGAACAGTTACTCAAATTCTTCCACTTGAGCAGAGCCTTGTAGCAGATTTATCTGAATAGGCTACACTGACATCTGATTAGTTTAAGTCATCATTTGCTGTTGCTACATTTCTTTTCTGGTGTTGCCTTTATCGGAACTGGGAGAACTGAGACTAAAGTTTCAGACAGTACGGGATCATTTTTAGATTTAACTCAGAATCCCACAATCCAAGTCCCATGAGAAAGCCCAGGACATTATTATCTCTCCACTCTTTATCTAGTCTCCATTGGTGCTTAATAACCAGTCCTAGTGATTTACTTTAACATTTGGGTATTTGAAGGATAACTGTTTATCCATCCAACTCCCAGTATCATTTACTGTTCTGTGGGCAGAGCCTTGTCCTTTAAACTTTCTCTTTTTATAACAGGCACTTTCTCTGCTCAGTTCTAGAAATAACACTGAAACTTGAGATTCTCTTAAGGGTTTTATTTTTCTCAGAAATTTAGTTCATGGCAGCTCCATTGAAGATAGTATTCTTCATCACTCCCATAAAAAATTCTTATCTTGTGGTAGTTTTTGACTTTTATGAAGAGGATCACATATTTTGAGCCCTTTAACAGTCTAACCTACAGAAAAGTCACCTATCCACATCCTTCCAAAATTTATTTTAAGCATTTCTGACTTTCCAATAGTGATTCTGTCAATTTTAGCTTCCTCATTGATTTTACCACTAAATCTTTCTGACACTCAAAAATATCTTTCAGAGAACAAATATAGAATCCCAATAAACTGATTTAATGACTGTATTTTAAGCTCTACATAAGGGTTGCTGACAATTTATCATCATTTCTTTAAAATATTAATGTACTCTAAACTCTTTCTAGAATATCTTGAATTTCTATATTTTCTCAAATTATTTAGGCTGTTAACTTCAATTTACACGTACCTTAAAACTCTAGAATTTGGTGCATAACTTCCCAGTCAAACCTCAGTAATTCTTTTTGAGATATTACCCCTGGAATGCAGCTGCTCAGAGAACAAGCTTTCTGTGAATACTCATGGTCTCTATACACAAGACAAATATACCGAACTGAGTAAGACAGTATGCTGGTATGGAAAATCGACATCTATATTATTTTTCTAGTAAGTCAACCCTTAGCTCCTATTGTTACTTTCACTCTCTGCCCAGTGAAGACAGAAGGCCAGTTATTAACACCCTAAAAATGTTTTCTAGCCATCACATAGGTGCCTTGCTTTGCCCTCACACTTACTCATGGGTAATCTTCCTGATGAACTCTTACGGTGGCATTCATGTTTGGATTCAATGTGTACATGTTACCAATGGTGAGACAATGTATGGAATATAAGTCAGTGAGAAAAGGAATAAAAGAAACAGAAAACTTACAGTCTTGTATTAAATCTTGATTATCCTTATGTTATGAAACTCACCAGTGTACTGGACAAATGTCACAGATGCTCTGTGGAAAGTAAGTAAAACAGAACTTTCCTTATGACATGCCATTAGTCACATTCTATTTACTTAGCTAGTTTTCCATTCATCTTTCAGTCATTGGTTTCTTGAACCATTCACAATCTGCATGAGACACATGAGCAACAAAATAAACAAAAAATATGAAAATCATAGTAGAAAAAGAAGAAACAATAGGAGAAAAGATGCTAACTACAGATGTGTATCAGAACTAGTAAATTTCTAACAGTTCTCTCTCCATACCCATATCCACACATTCAAGTATGAATTTTCTAAAAATCTATTCATTCTTAGCTACCTTTCCTTTAGTTGAGAAATTTCAGAAAATATTTCCAGACTATTAGAACAGAAATGACTTCGAATCCACAAGTAGAAGCTTTCACAGAATATACAAATATGAAATAAGCAAGAAAAAGAAATGAACTGATTTAGAATAAAACAGAAATAATATAGCTATAGAGTCAAATGTTTACATTTAAAAATTGTTGGGCCTCTGCAGCTGTGGGGTAATCAGCAGCACCTCCCTTTCCACCCTGAGACCTCTGCAGCCATGGGATTGTGGCAGCACCTCCCTCTCAACCCCCAGACCCCTGCAGCTGGTGGGATCATCTGCAGCACCTCCTCCTCCACTCCAGTGACTGCAGTGACTGCAGCTGTAGGATTGTGGCGGCACCTCCCTTCCCACCCCGGAGACCTTGGAGACAGCTGTATCATTAGTTGCCACTCCTCCTTCACTCCAGAGACTTCCAGATGGAGGGAGCATTGGTCATCACTCCCCCTCACTCCAGAGACCTCAGCAGCCAATGGACCATCAGCAACCCAGTCTACCCCTTGCAGAACCCTGGTTGGCTGGTGGAAGCTTTAGCAACCTCTCATCTACACAGAGGACCTCAGCAGGCCTGTGACACTGTGGTGAGTTTCCCTTCAAATACGGTCAATAGAAGCAGCAGAGAACCATCCCCCTGCCCCAGCTGTATGACTTTGGTGAGCCCAGCAAGAGTGTGGGTGAGTCATTCTTCCATACAGAGAACAATGGGTGCATGGAGGAGAACACTGACAAGGCCTCTCCCAACCCAGAGGAATTTGAAAGGGCCTAGGAGACCCCAGTGACACAGTAGAGTCCCAGCTGAAGCACACAATATAATTAGGTAAATCAGGCAGCCTGGAACAGCCCAAAGCCACAGTAACAATAGGAGCTAAGGGTTGACTTACATCAACACTTCTAGGCTAGTCATCCTAGGGACAATATAAGACTCACTCAACAGGTTCTGCAGGAGGAATTCATTGTGAGACCCAGCAACTTGAGAAATATCACCCATAGAGTGAGTCTCTCAGACACAAATGATGATCAGTTTAGACTAGCAGGATTGAAAAGATAAAAATATTAACCTGAGAGGTGAAAATGACAAAACAAAAAAGCTAAATGCATCTAAAACATTCAGTCCTCCAGGAACAAAGTACAGGAGACATTTAAATAGAAGACTTAGAGGTCATACACCTGAAATTTCTGAAAAGAGAGCAAGTAATATTGAAAAAAAAAACAAATTTATGAGGCTATAGAGGATGTCAGATTGGAAATAATCTCTCAGATAAAGAAATGACAACCTTAATAAAAGAATTGCTTAGCATAGCTACAGAAAACACAGATTAAAAAAGTACAGGAGCATGGAAAAATGATGGAAACACTGAATGAACAATTTAGGAAAGAAATAGAATGCATGAAACAAATTCAAAGAGATATCCAGGAAATAAAAAAAAAACTCCACTGAAACCTGTCAAACCTGTTTGAATGAAGCTGACTTTTGGATGTCAAAGACAGGATCACAGATCATGAAAGGAAAGAACTTTTCAAAGTAACAAGACAGCATGAAATGACAATTCAGCAGCTTCAAGATGATACAAAGAGATGTAATATGAGATTAATAGACATCAATGAAAATGCATAAGCCAATGCAAATGACATAAAAAAACTATTTGCAGAAGTAATAGCAGAAAATTTCCCAAACATAGGAAAAGAACCAGATATAAGGATCAGTGAGGCATATAGAACACCAAAGAGTCATAACCAAACTAAATCTACACCCAGACATATAATAATTAAGATGTCAGAAATTCAGCATAGAAACAGAATGCTAAAAGCTGTTAGAGGACAGACACAACTCTCCTTTCAAGGAAAACCATTACAATCGCAGAAGACTTTTAAGCACAAAGTTTCAAGTTAAGATGAGCTTAGAATGAAGTATTTCAAGCCTGGAAAGAAAGCAATTTTCAACCCAGAATGATGTACCCTGCAAAATTTCTTTCAAAATCGATGGAGAAACAAGTTACTTCCATGAAAAAGAACAACTGAAGAAATTCATATCTACCAAGCCAATCCTAAAAAGAATGCTGAAAGACATACTGGAAAGACACAAAAATGACTACGATTCCCATAACAGCAGCAGAAATAAACCACTTGGCAGGGCAAACAATTAAACAAAGGAGGAAAGCACAAAACCAACAAAGGGAAAATAGAATTACAAACTTAACCCAGCACATATCAGTTATATCTCTCAACATATATGGGCTCAATTCATCATTTAAAAAAATACGTTGAGAGAATGGATCAAGAAATTGGGTCCAACAATATGCTCTATATAAGAAACACATCTGACTTAAAACACAGACTAAAAGTTGAAGGATGGAAAACAATATCTATGCAACAGAAACACAGAATAAATTAGGGGTAGCTATTATGTTTGTAGACAATGTAAACTTCAAACCAAATTTGATCAAAAAAGATAAAGAAGGTCACTACATACTTTTAGGGGAAAAATAAAAGAGGAAGAGCTAACAATTATAAATATATATGCATCAAATACAGGAACAGCCAACTATATAAGACAAATACTAATAGACATGAAAAATCAAACACAATAACACAATTGTAACAGGGCGCCTTAATACCCTACTATCCCAAAGGATAGATCAACTAGGCAAAAAGCTGGTGAAGAAATAACAGAATTGAATCAAACCTGTGGGCAAAAAGGATTGAGTAGATGTTTACAGAGTGTTCCACCCAACAAAATCAGAATATACATTCTTCTCGGATGCATATGGGATAGTCTCCAAAATAGACCATATATTAGACCATAGAACATGCTTAAGTAAATGCAAAGGGATTGAAATTATCCCATGCATACTATCTGATGATGGTACACTGAAATTGGAACTTAACGGCAAAAAAAAAAATCAAAACCTACATAAACACATGGAAATTAAATAACCTCTTGAATAACCAATGGGTTATGGAAGAAATTAAAGAAGAAATTAAACAATAACTAAAATTCAATGAAAATACAGACATAACATACCAAAATTTGTGGGACACAATAAAACAGCGATAAGAGAAAAATATATAGCAATGAATTGCCACATCAGAAAAACAGAAGAGTACATATAAATAACCTAATGCTATACTTCAAACTTTTAGAAAAAGAAGAGAAATTCAAGCCCACGTCTCTTACAAGTGAGGAAATTATAAATATCAAAGCACAAATGAATGTAACTGAGACTAAGACAACAATAAAAAGAATTAATAAATCAAAGAGTTGGTTCTTTGAAACAATAAATAAAATGATAAGCCCCTAGCCAACTTTATCAACAACAAAAAAGAAAAAATCATATTTGTAAAACAAGGAATAAAAAAGATGAAATTGTTGCAGATCTCAGGGAAATTCAGAAGATCATGAATACCCACTTTGCAAATTTTACTCACATAGGGTGGAAAAAACAGAGGAAATGGACAAATTACTAGAAACATATGAACTACCAAAGCTCAATCAAGAAGATGTAGCCATTTTTAATAACCCAATATCAGCTACTGAATTGAACATGTGATTAAAAACTTACCATAAAGAAAATTCTAGGTCATGACTTTATACCACAAAGCCACAGTGATAAAATCAGCATTGAACTGGCAAAGAAATAGACCTGAGGATCAATGGAACAGATTAGAAGATGCAAGCACAACTACAAAGACACTCAGTCACCTGATATTTGACCAAGGGGCTAAACATGTTCACTGAAAGAAGGATAGCCTCTTTTTAATAAATGGTGTTGGAAAAATTGGCTCTCCACATGCCAAACACTGAAACTAGATCGATGCCTATCATAGTATACAAAACAAAAGTCTAAATGGATGAAAGACCTAAATATTAAAGCAGAAACACTAAATCTACTGGAAGACAAGGTAGGCAGAAGTCTTGGAGAAATAGGGGTAGGCAGAGAATTCATGAACAAAACACAAACTGCATGGGAAACACCTCAAAGAATCAACAACTGGGATCTCATATTATTGAAAAGTTTTTGCACTTCAAAGGAAATCACCAATAGAGTGAAAAGAAAACCCACAGAGTGGGAAAGAATTTTGGCTAGCAACCCCTCAGACAAAGGACTTGTGTCCAGAACATATAAAGAACTGAAAAACATCAAATGGGCATCTGAGATGAGCATGCAGTTCTCAGATGAAGATATACAAGTGGTAAATAAATACATGAAGAAATGTTCACCATCACTGATCATTTGAGAAATGCAAATTAAAACAGCATTGAGATTTCATCTCACTCCAGAAAGAATAGCTGCCATCAAGAAATCAACTGACAACAAATGTTGGTGAGGTTATGGGGAAAAAGGAACACTACTCCACTGTTGGTGGGAGATTAGACTGGTGAAACCACTATGGAAATCAGTATGGAGAATTCTCAGAAGGCTAGGATTGGAAGTTCCATTCAATTCAACTATTTCCCTCCTGGGTATTTTCCCAGAAAAAAATGAAAAGGTCATATCACAGTGATATATACACTCCCATGTTCATAGCAGCACAATTTGTAATAGCTAAATCTTGGAAACAACCAAGATGCCCATCAACCACAGAGTGGATGAAAAAGATGTGGTATTTTTACACAATGGAATATTACTCAGCTATAAAAAAGGATGATCTTGAGGCTTTCTTAGGTAAATGGAGACAACTTGAGGCTATCGTCATTTGTGAAATAATTAAGAAACATATTTATAAATCTCACATTGTGTCTCTAGTGTAAAAAGTAATAAGAAATGTAGGAGTAATAAAACCCAAAGTTTGTAATTGCTATTGTAAAAAAGAGAGGAAAAGAAAATGCTCTAAAGGATATAACTGCATGTATGTTTAAGTGTGCAAGATTGATGACCATATTATTAAATTTTTGTTGTACAGATGAACAGAACAGTTTGCAGTCTAACTGTTTGAATGTCCACTTTGTATGGTTTACTTTTGTAACTTGAATAACTACTTCTAAGAGGACAATATGTAATTATCAACTAATGATTTCTTACTGTTTTTTAGATTATGTATTATTTCTACCCTCTCTCTGTTTTTTTTTTCTTTTTTCTTTAAATAAAAAAGAGAAGAAAATTCCAGGTCATAATGGACTCAAAGCTGAATTCTATAAGAAATTAAAATAAGGTTTAATACCAATATTCCTCAAACTCATCAGGAAGCAATCCTCCCTAACACATCCCTGGAGGCAAGTATTACTCTGATACCAAAACCAGAGAAAGTTTCAACTAAAAAGGAGAACTATAGGCCAATCTCACTAATGAACATTGATGCAAAGATTCTCAATAAAATACTGGCAAATAGAATGCAGCAAATCATCAAGAAGATTATATAAAATGACCAAATGAGATTTATCCCAGGAATGCAGGGATGGTTTAACATACACAAATCAATAAATATAATACACCACATCAACAGAACCAAAGACAAAAATCACATGATCATCTCAAGAGATAGAAAAAGCTTTTGATAAAGTCCATCACTTATTCATAATACAAATCCTACAGAAACTCATAATAGATGGTATCTACCTCATTTGATAAAAGCCATCTATGACAAATCAAAAGCCAATATTATACCAAATGGACAAAAACTGAAAGCTTTCATGCTAAAATGAGGAGCAAGATAAGAATGTCCACTATCATTACTCCTATTCAATATAGTTCTGGAAACATTAACCAGAGCAAGCAGACAAGGGTGAGAAATAAAAGAAATAAGGATAGTAAAGGAAGAAGCTAAATTATCTTTATTTGCAAATGACATGATACTTTACGTAAAAGACCCCAAAAATTGCACCAAAAGACCACTAGAGTTAATAAGCAAATTCATCAGTGTAGCTTGATACAAAGTCAACACTCAAAAATCAATAGAATTCCTGTACACACACAATAAACTCACTGTGAGAAAAATTATGGAAATAACTTTTATAATAGCAACAAAAAAATGAAATACTTAAGAATCAACCTAACAAAGTATGTAAAAGACCTGCATGCAGAAAACTATAGTACTCTTAAAAAGGAGATTGAAGAAGATGTTAGAAAATGGTTGCTTTTGGTTAGGAAGAATTGACATTGTGAAAATGGCCATACTCCCAAAACACTTATACAGATTCAGTGCAATCCCAATAAAAATACCATTGACATGTCTCACAGATCTAGAGAAAACACTCCTAAAATTCACTTGGAAACAGAAGAAATCTAGCATAGCAAAAGTGATACTGGGTAGCAAAGGCAAAGCAAGAGGCATCCCAATTCCTGACTTGAAATTAGCTATACTACAAAGCTAAAGTGATAAAATCAGCATGGTACTGGCAAATAAATAGAACTGAGATCAATGGAAAAGATTAAAAAAGATGCAAACACAACTACAAGGACACTCAGCCACCTGATATTTGACAAAGGGGCTAGACATGTTCACTGGAAGGACAGCCTCTTTAATAAATTGTGTTGGAAAAATTGGCTCTCCACATGCCAAAGACTGAAACTAGATCCATGTCTATCACCATGCACAAAACTAAAGTCTAAATGGATCAAAGATCTAAACTTTAAAACAAAAACACTAAATCTACTGGAAGACAAGGTAGAAATCCTGAAGACATAAGGGTAGGTGAAGAGTTCATGAACAAAATGCAAACTACTCTGGAAGTACTTCAAAGAATCAACAAATGGGATGTCACCTTATTAAAAAGTTTTTTCACTTCAAAAGAAACCAACAGAGTGAAAAGTAAACCCACCAAATAGGAAAGAATTTTATCCAGCTGTACCTCAGACAAAGAACTTATATCCAGAACATACAAAGAATTGAGAAACATCAGGCACCCCAAATTCAAAGACTCAATCCAAAAATGAGCATCTGAGATGAACACACATTTCTCAGATGAAGAAATAGCAATGGTAAATGAATATATGGAGAATCACTGGTCATTCAAGAAATGCAAATTAAAACAACATTGTGATTTCATATCACTCCATAAAGAATGGCTGCCATCAAGAAACCAACTGATAACAAATGTTAGCAAGGCTGTGGGGAAAAAGGAACATTCCTCCACTGTTGGTGGGAGTGTAGACTGGTATGGCACTGTGGAAATCTGTATGGAGATTGCTCAAAAAATAGGAATGGAAGTCCCATTCAATCCAACCATTGCCCTTTTGGGTATTTTCCTAGAAAAATTGAAAATATCATGTAACAGTGATATATGTGCACCCACGTTTATGGCAGCACAATTTTTAATAGCTAAATCTTGGAAACAACCAAAATGCCCATCAACTGCAGAATGGATACACAAGATATGTTATATTTATACAATGGAATATTACTCAGCTATAAAAAGGATAATCTTGAGGTTTTAGAAGTAAATAGAGCCAACGAGATTATACTCAAAAGTGAAATAAATCACACTCACATTTTTAAATATCATATTGTATCCTTAGTATAAAAATTAAATAGCAATAAAGAACTGAAAGAAAAGTAAGTTTGAAATGTACAATAGATATTGTAATAATGAAAGGAAAAGCAAGTGCTCAAAAGAAAAGAACAAGTGGGATAGGACAAAGGAGAAATGCAAGAAAGGAAAAGATGTGTATGTAGTTATACACATATAACTATGTATATATATGTGTACAAGATAGATAACTATACTACTAATTCTGTTATTTCATCAAAAAGAACAGTTTGTACTGTCACTATTCAATTGTTTGATCATTTTTTATGACTAGATTTTGTAACCTAATAACTATTTCTAAGATAGCAATGTGCAATACATTAACTAGTGTGATTTCTTACTGTTATTTTGAAATTCTATATTATTTCTATTCTTTTTTATAAAAAAGGATTTTGCTTTTATAAAATATTTTTTTTAATTTTTCACAACAGTAATTTGTTATTCAAATACTTATCCTCATGATACTTTGAGTATCACAAACATTAAGTTTATGATCTAGACTTGTGATCTACCTGAGTCGTGCTCAGTGCTACATGGCTGGGTACATATTTTCAATGGGAAAAAGCAGGGTTATTTCATAATATACCTCTTTCTGATGTTTCTGGCATTTATTTCAAAATAATTTAAAATGGTGTAGCAAAGAGTGCAATGAATAAGCTATTTTCTCTCATTCTGATTGTCACTGAATCCACAAAATTGAAGACTAGAAGTCTAATCATACTCAAATTGTTAGCAGCAGCTTTGTTAGTTAGAATATTATATAGGCAGTCAGACATGGCTGGACCCTCTAAGGAGCCAGTGCAAAAGACCAGATACCTTACAACTAAACCAAAAACAAATGCCTACCACTTGAGGGCCAGACCTCAAGACAAAGAGTAAAACAAATGCAGTCAAATCCTAAGGATTTGATACTCTCACTAGGTATCTGTCCCCTTGAGGAAGCCAGAGGAGCCACTAACCCAACCCCTTACATGGCTTGCTTCCCCAATTGCTCCTGATTTAATCAATTTTACTGATCAATTACACACATAATCTTATTGGCTAACCATAGTTCTGTCCCACCTCATGCCCACCTGCTTTGCAAGTACCCATTTTTCCCACCTTGGATCTACCTCCCCTTGTGATTTTGCTCTATAAAAATCCCCAGAAAAGGCCAGGTCCCACAACCCACTTGGGATCCCTTCAGTCTTCAGTCTCTCTCTCTCTCTCTCTCTCTCTCTCTCTCTCTCTCTCTCTCTCTCTCTCTCTTTCTCTGACAGAAGCTTTCTTTCAATAAATATTTAACCTCCATTTTCCCTAAAATTAATTCTTTGATTTTAGAGATTAGGGACTCATAATAAACATCTAGTAGGTTGGAAGTTTCTTTGTCCAATATCAAAATCAAGATTTGATAGGGAAATTTCCTTAGAAATATCCTAAAAGGGAACAAATCTTTGCTATGTTAAAAATCTAAGTGCCAATGAAAGCCCTTCTTTCCTTTGGTTAAGTTCCTTAGAGACATCTCATAGTGAGGTAACAATACTCCATGATATAGGGTCTGTTTTCTTCTTTCTCTCCTTTTTAAATTTTAGTTTAATTTTGTTTGTTTGTTCTGGTATTGTGATTGCCAAATTATCAGTCTGATCATCAGTGTCTCTCATTCCAACTATAAATGATCTTTTTCAAAGATTTATTCTTGACTCCCCTATGTTTCAAATCTACAAAATTTTTTGCAGTATTGCGAACAACCATAGTGATGGGGGAGAGACAGAGAGAGAGAGGAGAGAGAAAAAGAGGGAGAGCAAAAGAGAGAAAGAGGGAGACAAAGAAAGAGAGGAAGGAAGAGAGAGAAAGAGACAGAGACAGACAGAGGAACATGCAAACAGCCACAGAGAGCAGGCAGCCTGAGCAAGAGACTGGCATGGGAGAAAAGCAAATCTTTTTCACTCTTTTGTCTTACTGTGGTCACTAACATGTGGCTTTGTCTTGAGAAGTTCCCTCATCCTTCCTTTAAGTACAGTGTTTTAGCTCAGTGCAACCAGCAGAGCTATGTAGCTTATTTTGTGGAAATTAACAACGTTACACAGACCTTAAACATACACAACATATCCTCATTTGTGTGTATGTGACAACGTCTCATGACTCATGCCCAGGCTGGACTTTACTCTGTGTAACCTAAGCTGGCTTGGGACACAAGATTCTTCTGCTTCAGCCTAAATGCTTGGATTATACAAAGGTCCCACTATATCCAGCTCCATAGTCTTTCAAAACAGTTAATTCTGTACAAGTTGCGTAAAACTGAGCTATTTCCCCTAAAGTCAAAGAATGAAATCATGGGCAAAAAAGAGGAAGTCAGAAGTATGAGAAGAAAAACTGCTCCCAGTCAGGAGGGATCATGGGAGGACCTTTCATGGACTAACAGAGCACAGGAATTTGCATAGCTGTCCACTTCCTACCTGTCACAGGTGGCTCAGTGGGCTTAAAATGACAGTGAGATGGAGGCCCCTAAACCAACTGGTCAGCCCGTACAGTTGAAAGGAATTTAATAGATTAAAAAAAAATTACTCAGCACTTCTGCATTCGTAGAAACTGGCCCTGAATGTAGGGAGGGTTTACATTCCCTTTTGCCTGGGGAACTCCTTTCTGGATCAAAGCCTGGCTTTCACTGCCTATTCTAATTTTAACTCTTATCAGTTAAGCTGAGCTACCTGACTCCACCTTAGGCTTTCTCTGCAGCCAGCTGCCTATTCTTAAGCCAAATAACTGCTGGACAATTTTTATGTGAGTATGCATGGCTTTTCTATTTCACTTACAACTTGATGATCAAAGCCTAACTTTCAGTAGTGTCTGAAATTTCAGAAGTCTTTTGAGTCATTCACAGAATGGACCTGTTATCTTTATAAAGCTGGAAAAAAAATGATGCATTTACCCCATTCACTATCAGAGGCCTAATTAAATTTTCATATGGTGTCTTCTTAAACCTCCACACAGAGCCATGCAGAAGTTATAATTTACTCTCTTGTTGAAGCCGAGATGAAGAATTCAACTTTCAAAAATTCAGTTGTTAGGTCTGTAAGTCAGACCCAACTTGACTTCAGTGTTCCTAAGCAAGACACACTACTGATAGGCCCAGAGTAGGTCCCCAATTAGTGTCCACCCACTGAATGAATAATTCCATCAATCAATCAGTCAAATAATGGCAGTCACTTAGAAAAAGTGACCTAACAGCCTTTCCATTCATGTCAATGGCTACAAACAAAGAAATCTGCCTTTAACCAGCCTGGTTGTGTAAAAATGCCCCAGCAGGAAACTCTATGCAAATAGGTCTCTTTTACTGGGTAATAGCACAAATTGTTCTGACCAGGCCTTTGCACTGTAGTATAAATGTCTAAACTTGAAAAGCTTTCACTCCATTACTAATGGCTTATCTTCCTCACCTGGTAGACCCTGCCACTTCTCCCTTTGACAATCAATCCTGAAACAACTGTCACAAAGTTACCCCTTTCCACAAAACAACGTGGCTATCAATAAGCCTGTTAATAGATTACTGGGATATTACTCACACCCTTACTAAGCTGAGGCTTGCACATTTTCCTTTCACTATGCCACATATGTAGAGCATAAGACATATGAAAAGTCTGATATATTTTAATTTTATTATCCATTCAAGTTATGTGGCTTATCTATTAAAGTTATAAAGTTATAGTTTGGCAGAGCTCACTGCCAAATTAGCTGCAGTGTTTCTGTTTATTTTGAAGTCTGCTTCTTGATAGACATGTTCTTGTATGAGATTATCACTTACCAGGCAGGAATTGTCATGATTGTCTAGAAGTCTGAGTACTAGCTCCCAACCACCAAACTCAGCCATGCTCCCTGGACTTCTGCAAGGAAGACGTCCACAGACGTGTCCTGTACCCTTCCCACATGCATTTCATATCCACCGTGTTGTCCAATTTCTAACACCTTTCTGAAAAGTTTTAGAAGCTTTTAAAAGTTTGCTCTCAATCAAATACACTTTTTATTTCATTTTACAATTACTTTGTACCTACTTTGTGCCAAATATTTTAGGAAATCAACATCAAACAAAACAGATAAATATCCTACTGCAGTGGAAAATTTTATTATCAAGGAAGGAAATTGATAATAAAATAAGCAAAGTGTGTATTGAATTGCATGGTAGTAAATAATAAAGAAAAATACAAATAGGAGAGAAAGACAAGAGTAAATGGGTTGAGGGATAGATAATCATTTTAGATAGCATGGCTCAGGAAGACCTTAGGAGAAATACTTAAAATATTGCTGAGGGAATTTTATGAGTTCTCTGAAGAAAAATTATTTTTCCACGCAGTAAGAAAGTGGTAACTGTTAGATTGATATCTACAGCTTCTAGTTGAAGTTTTAATTATTTTGAAAAGAGTAGTATATATTAAATATCTTATAACCTGAAGTCATTAAATAACCAAATTATAAAAGCTCAGTTAAAGAAATGAATTGGTTTTATTTTTTATTCTAGAATCACCTCTAGTCCCAGCACTGAAGAAGCTAAGCAGATATCACCTGACTCCAAGCCTAGGAAACACAGCAAGAACTTGTTTCTAAATAAACAAATGGATATTTAATAAAAATTATAGTCATGTGCCATACTGTGGGGTTTAATCAACAATACGGCATAGGTACAATTCTCATTCCACACAACTATAATGGAACTGAAAACTTTTATCACCTACTGATGCCAGATCTATTTTAATGCTTTAGCATTTATTGTATATTTGTGGCCATGCTATGTAAACAAACCTACTGTGCTGCCAGTTGTAAGAAAGTATAGCATATCCAATTATTTACAGTGCATAATATTTGAGAATGATAGTCCTGGTTTACAGTCTGGTTTGGCTAAGTGTACCTCATAGGTTTATGTGGTGCAGTTTTGGTCTGCATCTTGTTTATACTAAGAAGTAATGGGATCTTTAAATGGCAAGGCCCATTAAATGCCTTAAGTCGTTGAAGGAGTATCTTACAAGGAATTGAAGCACATTGGTCTTTCTCTCTCTCTCCCTCTCCTCCCAGCTGCCAGGAGATAAATATGTTCACACAATCTCCTATCATGATGCTTTGCCTCACCCCAAGACCATTAGCAACAGAATCAGTGGACCATAATTCCACTCCAACCTCCAAATTTGGGAGCCAGAACAGACTCTCCTACATTTCAAGGTTGTTATCACAGGTATTTGTTTATAGCGACAGAAAGCTGACTTAACTATACTTTTCATCATTATTTTGGAATGTACTGTTGCTTATTTTTTAAAAGGACTATTGATAACAATGTCATATTCCAGCAGCAGCAGCTTGTTACAGCTTATATTTACTGCATGTCTTAGTTGCATAATTTTTGCTTGTTCTTGATTTGATCTCATAATGCTTTGTTATGGTCCTAGGAGCAATAGGAGATAGATAGATTGATAGATAGTTGTGGATATAGATATGTAGATAGGGAGATATATAGATAGATAAAATGTATATAGATATATACATATACACATAGAGATATTGAATAAGTATATGAAAAGATACATGTGCTATGTGATATAGATTGTATATACTACACTATACCACCTGAGTTTAAATAAATGTACTTTATGATGTTTACATAAGGCTGAAATTACATAAGCATTCATTTTTCTGAATGTGTCATTGTCCTTACATAGTACATGAAAAAGTCTTGCATATAAGATGAACAAAAGTAGTAGAAAATAGTTAACATTACATTTTTTTGGTTAAAGGATGTGACTAACATTTTGGTTTTCCAAGGCAATAATGAATGGAGACTTATCTTTGGCAGGATGTAAATTATATAATATAGTCAATGCACATAAGTAATGAAACTTCCTTTTTACATTTCAAGTTATTATTTTATGAAATTACACAAGAAGCCCAAATGTAACAGCTACATAGGAAAATTTACATATCTGCTGTATAACAATAAAACTTATCTTCAGAGAGACATAGATATGTAGATAGTTTGAAATACTATTATCGTACCTTGCTGCATTTTATGTGGGAAGTTGCAAACAACAATCCAAATGTGATACACAGGCAGGATTCTACTTAACTGTCTGCATGGTTGTCCATGAAGTGGGGCTACCGCGGCACTGCGCTCCGTGCTACTCAGCCTTCTGCATCACCTACAGTATGTACTCAAGCACTGCACAGTGGAGTCATGAAATAATATAATATCACACAATATTGTTAAAAGGGATACATTTATAGATGGCCACAGTCACACGCAACACATAGGCCAAAACTTGGACTACTCACTATAAGCATTAAAGACAAGAGAACTTTTCATGCTACTCACTTATCTCTAAGCAGATCAAGTTGCATACAATAAATATCTACAGCTTTTTGTATGTCATTATACACTAGAAGGTGCTTAAAAGCATCCAGTGAATCCCAATAAGGAACAGCCCTGAAAATAAATGTCTGGATAGGATAACCAATAAGCTCTATGGTTTAGAATCTCTTGCAAAGTCATTAAGGGATGTGTCCTCAAACTGCTCCAAATCACACATTAGTCCCTTGCTACCAAGAGGGTATTAAACACTGGGTACTGCAAGAGTAAAAGACTCGAAATAGGTGAGGCATTGTACCTTTATGACAAAAAGGGTAAAAAAGAGCTAGTGTGAATGTAGGAAAGTTCTAAAAGAGTTTAATGAAATTGAGAATCTGGAAAGTGAGTCTTTAAAGTTGTCCACGTTGCATGCTCCACTTTTATTCTTTGATCTATTTTTCAATAGATTTATTTCCATCCGCATATACTTCTTCAATCATTTCAAAACACTTTTCCCATGACGGTCTCCTTCAGAAATTAATCCTTGATTCAGAATAGACCATAATCACTGTTTGATGGATGGACTCATTTTGCCACGGAAGTTTTACATGTGTTTTCTGGACCTTTAAATGTCTTAATTTATTACTGTCTCAGCTTCTGAACCAAGATTTTTTAAAATTTTATTTTAAAGATAATAAAATCTGACAAAACAAAACAGAGTAAAGCCAATCAAAACAAAGCAATGAAAGTGGTATAGAACTTCAAAGCAGGGTAATAGAGTGTCAACAATCGCTACCATAGTATATCTTGTTATCTTCATGATTAGAGTACATTCCATCAGACATAGCAAAATCAAGTAAAACAAAACAGAATAAAACCAATCAAAACAGAACATTGAATAAAGTAAAATAATAAACTGGGGGAAAAAAACAATGAGAACACTACAAGATTTCAAAAACCAGACAGAAGAAAATTTCCCCTATTTGCTATATTGCATACTGTTATCCCTCTAGTAGATGCTCAGACCACTGGCCCCAGGCCTGCAAAGTTAATCAAACAATACAGGCATTCAATTGTTTTTGTACCTCAGCTGCCATCAACTCAGCCTGTCCTCAGAACCACCTGGTTGCTTGGGGGCGGAAGGTGGGGGTCTTGATTCTCAGCCCGCCTTAGAGTTGGCAGATGGGAGGGGTGATGGGGCTTCCCTCTTCCTGGGCCTCAGGTGGTTTGCATGGCTCACTGGAAGGAAGGACAAATTAGCTCCTTCTTGATTTTGATGTGTTCTTCCAGATGTGAACCAAGATTTCCTCAAACAACTCTGTGTCAGAACTTTCAAGCTCATTTAAAAATACTGTCCCTCTGGGCAGAATCAAACATTGCTCAAAACTCAGATTTATAAAGAGTGACAAATTTGTTTTCCTTCAGTCAGAACTTAGAATTCAATATTAGGTGTACGTTTTAATTCAACATTTAGGAGCTCCACTGTGCAGAAAATACTCCACCAACCCTGGAGAGTGAGTCACAGGGCTTCACTCTGGCTCGCTGTCTTACTGTTCTATGTTTAATTTCTCACCAATGGGCCTGTGTCAGTCATGATCAGTATTTATAGTTTCATATTAAATGCAGGCTCAATAGAGTAAATGTTAAAGATATTAAAGGAAAAAACTAAAATTAAAATTAATATGCTAAATTTAAAATTAATATGCTTCTTAAAAGTATTAATTATGTTTCATGATAATCTTTTATTACCTGGAGTTAATAATTGTTGATTATATAAATAGGAAATTACATTAAGACAAGTACCATTACTATGAAAATAATATTCTCATTAATTGATTGCCTTTGGCTATATGCACAAGACAGTCTGCTTACAATATGACTAAAAAGGGACAAATATAGAATATATTAAGATAGCCTTTAATTCCTATCTTTCTGTCTTATTCTTAAGTTAGCAAGAGTCTCAAACATTTCTCAGAAAATTCCTAAATTCTAGGTTTTTATTCTTGTTTAAAGCTAGGCACAAATGACATAATTTTAATATCTTTTTAGTCATACATGGATCGCTAATGGTCTCCTTAGAATTCTAATTCAAACTTTTAGTATAATTTAAGAGTTTTCTTATTCTGTCTTTTCTGGAGATAGATGGCTAAAATAGAAAAAATTTGATCATAACTTTACAGATTTCCTCAAATAGTTGCAGTGGGATAACAACCTTTTTTTTCTAAACTAATCTATAACAACTATTTTTATGTTTTTTTCATAAGAGTCTAGATGTCTGTCTATCAAGTACTTTGGCTAAAGGTCCTTTCTGATTTATTTCAATTATTCATGAAATCAATTATCAGACTTCCAAACCTAGTTTCACTGTTGTACCTATGTAATACTCAAATGCAATTCTCCTGATATTGCGGATGTGAAGATGATTTCAAACTATTTTGTGTTGGGGCCACCTTTTCTAATCAAATAAAATTTCATTAAAAAATGACAATACAAGGAGCGCTTCTTTAGAGTCATGTGCATTATGTCATAAACACTGGAAGGACAGAATGATTTTTCATTACTAAGAAAAATGATTTAATATGCTCTTAGAAAATGGCAATTTAAATTTAGAAAGATGAGAAAAATGTTAGCTATATAGAAGAGGAAGGTAAACATTTCTAAAAACGCATGTTAAAATATAGGAGTGCAAGTTTGCATAACCAAAAATAAGCTTAGTGCACATGCGGCTATGCAATTTGTGGGATATATCCCTTTTAAAAAGGGCAATAGACGAGATGTTGAATTTCTGAATGTAAACAGTAGCAATGAAGATGTGCGAGATTACAAAAATGAGTAGTAGGCTCAATAGGATTAGCTCATTTTTTTATTTGAGAGGATTATAAACGCATTTTTTAAATTTTTGGAGTATTATCTGATTAATTGGGTCAGAAATACATTGCAATTCAGTGTCAAATGGGAGAATGAGATAGATAGGTTTCTGACTTAGCCCAGAAATTTGCATTTTATTCAAAATACTGTTAAAATCATCTCCTAATTTCCTTAAATTCAGTTTCGAGCAGTTTGAATTCATTCTTTAAAATGTGAAAAAAGACATTTAGATTTAGATGCTATTGATATTCAATTAAGAACCAATGAGAATGGAATCAGTAGGTTCTGAGCACTTGCTTGCTGCTACAGCCCCTGACCTTTGATGGTTCAAGTTTTTTGACTTTACAATGACTTTAAATAAATTCAGTAGAAATTGGACTTTGAATTTTGACATTTGTTCTGTGCTCCCTTTGTTGGATAGGTGAAAGTCAAAACTCTCAGCCATGTGACAAGAGAGTAAACAAGAGACAGTCTATAGTGTATGTGCTGATAAACTATGATGTTCAGCGGGTTAGACTGATTGCTTGATTGACTGTAAACCCAGGGCATTTGCACTAATCTACATCCCTAGCTTTTCTTAAATTTGTTTTCTTTGAGACAAGTTGCACAAGCCAGGCTCAATTTTTTTATCTTCCTGTGCTTCCCAGGCTGCTGAGATTTCAGATTAGCACCACCACACCCAATTATATATAAAATATTATAAAAATATGAAATATTTTCCAGGTAGATGATATAAAAACTTTCAATTTACAATAGGTTTATTAGAGTGTAAACTAATTGTAAGTTGAGGACCATCTCCTATAACTTCTTTCTACATGTTAATGTTTCAGTAATCCTGACTGTAGCCATTTCTCTCTTCAGCTTACATAAGGAAACTGAACTCAGGTTAAACAATTAGGTTACAGTTTTGAAACTGTTAAATTTTAGAGATAAAATTTGAATGCATATCTACTTTAACTCATACTTTCTACTTTACAATTTGCTACCTTAGATCCTAAATGGATATGAAAAAAGGTAAGGCGACTAAGGTTTCAAGCCCCTATGACTAAAAAACTGTCTTTAATGTTAGTGTAGGAAATCAAGAAAGGATTTCCATTTGAATTTGAATGTTTCATTTGAATGTTGGTTTCATTTGAATGTTGATGCATCACCTTTGCTGATATATTGCCAGGTGTTCATAAATTACTATGCTTATTCAAATTCACATCATTGAATCATTTAGATTAATCTTTAAGCTACATATGATGTGAGTTCTCTATTGAAACAACTCCTCCTCCTATTGGTATATGTCATGCATCATTTTGTACTTCTTTTGTTATGTTAACTTGAGCCATCTGATCCATTCTTGTCTAACTCTCCTCAGAATTATTGAAACCAATTCAAATGACTTTCTAGCATCCTTTATATTCAGTGCTACCACCATAGTATGTGACATTATTAATCAGTCTCTCTTTTATCAAATGTAACTCCTGGCTTCCACTATCTCAAGATAGACTAAAACCACCATTCTTGCTAATTCTTTTTGTATCTTTCTTCTCTGTCTTTTTAATTTTCAAGAGCTTATGTCCTATAATTATGTTTTATTTGTTTAAAAACTATGGTTTAATAATCTCATTTGCACTTGGTAGCCACATCTTTGTAGATTGGTAACAACTCCAGCTCATGAGCTCCATCAAAATTAATATTTATGCATTTCCACAAAATAAGCACTCACCACCTGAACTTTTTCACCACGCCAATAAATCTAAAACATTGCACATCACTTTCATCTTCCTCCTCACATGAAATTAGCTTGCTTTGAGGTACAATACTTTGAATCTTATTTATGTATATAAAAATTTGAAATTCATGTTGCTATACAAGTTTATTCTCATCTCAAAAACAATATCTATACCAAATCTTTGTTTTCATAGACTGTATCTGAGCTCATGTTAATTCTTTCTTCCTTCAAACTGATTAAAATCTTTTGGTAAATCTCATAGTTAAATATTAAAATTGTATTACAACTTGTCTTTTTGACTTCAACATCTTCCCTGCTTTACTAGACACAGTTTTCAAATTAATCTTTCCTTAAGAGCATTTAAACATTATGTGTCTTTGCTATGTCACTAGCAATCATGCTCTCTTACCTGTAAAAGTGTACCACAAATGAAATTCGTAGATTGATATCCATGACTCTTTATATTCTGTCTAAAATGATTACTAGCATTACTCTTCCACTGTTCACATATCCAATTGATTTTTCTAGGTAACGTGCTCTAAAAGTTCTTTCTATTTTCATGCTATTATAATAATATGGTGTTTTCTATATTTTATGCAATGATTCTTCCATATGCCTACTAGAAATCCCTCCAGCCACCAAGAATAATTTCTATGCATCCACTTGCATGAAAACTATATGACTAATCTATTTTAAGAAGAGCCACTATGAATGTGGCTGTAGGCACATTATATGCGATATGTAAACACATTGCTTTTCTAAATAGAGAAAATCCATGTTTCAAACCAAATTATTATCTGATGTCCAGGACTTTTCAAATTATACAGTACTATGATAATTAGAACAGCAATAGTTTTTACATAATAGTAGAATAGCAATGTTTTGCTGAGATAACAAATATGCTCCCTAAAAGACCAGCTGTTTGAGAGAGATTCAGACATGACAGAGAAGATATCACTTTAGAAATCTTGGAAAATGAAAATAAAACTTTTTTTTAGTGGTACCAAAATATATTTCAGCAATTTGACAAACCATGTATTTGCAGTCCCTCTTTAAATATATACAAATAATGCACTCAGAAACACATTAAAAGTACCTTTTTAAAAGTAGCAGTTTTGCTGTATTAATTCCCACTAATATTTATTTTTTTACTAATCATATGAGAAACTATAATTTTATGTGAATGATAAAGTCTTCAAAAGCTTCAGTATATTTGTCAGTAAATAGTAGCCTCGCATGTGTAAGAGTATTTGTCTATAGTAAACACAAATTGGATGCCACTGCTCACATACTTTTGAATTTTTCCATGCTACCTAGTTATTCTGAATCTGCCTGTCAATTATCTGTCCACGTCACCTAAACAAGTAATGTAGTTCACTTTCACAATGACTGACTGCATTACGAAAAACCACATGATATTCCAGAAGGCTTCCAGCGTAGTTTCCTCTATATTTTACTAGACACATAAAATTAAAAAAAAAATCTTTCCAGTTTCTATCTAGATTGGTGTGGTATGATGTGGTATCTTGTGCATATAAAGAATACTTGACAATATGCTGAAGATAGATGAAAATGGGGAAAAAGAATTCTGAGGCTTGGTTACTTGTTGAAACACTTAATTGCCTATTCATAGATTCAACTTCTCTTAGGATTTATTGTCAAGAAATTAATTTCCTTAATGTATAAACCATTTGCAGTTGACTTTGTTTCTTATGTCCAAAATTTTCATTGTTGGCAAAAGAATTTGCACCTAACCTGTCTCCATTTGAACCTGCACACTTTTTCCTTCTCAAAAGAGAAAAATTAAAAGATGAAGGTAGAAGAAGCACAGTAATTAACAGTTTAAACAAATCAAGGCATTCTTGTTGCTTTTCTAGATCTTGGTGCCAACACACCACACTCTCTTAGCATGGGTAGTTCTCCCCACAGAGTATGGTTTTAAATGATGGTAAATACCCTGTTGGCTGGGGAGAAACAGCAAGGAAGCTGTCCTGGCCTCAGGCCCTCACCCCAACCTGTGAGTAACCAGACAGGACACCTGCTGAGGTGATAATCAATGGAATAGGGAAGCAACCTGACATTTATGTTATCTGATTGGCTTTGCAGGCCTGGGGTCAGTGGTCTAAGAGGCAACTATTTTAAGTAACAATATGCACTATAGTAAGGATTGTGGATTTCCTACTGTCCTATTACTGTTTTGTTTTGTTTCATTTTACTGTTCTGTTTTACTTGTTTAAAATAAAAATGAATAAATAAAATAAAGTTTGGTGAATATTTTTCAAACTTCGTGGACCTTATAAGAAACTATTTCATTTGATTCTCTGGAAATAAAATAACAAGATCATCTGTCATTGAAAGAAAACCCAGATTTCTTGGATTTACTAAAATATGGCACTGTCCTCTGTGCTGATTTGTGTTAGTCTGGTTTAAAATACAATTGTTTTTGTTAGCGTATTTTACTATTTAGTAATATTTTGCTGTTTGAGCATTGTCCAAAGTAGTGCACTAACTACTTTGCTAACTACTAATAAAACAGGTATAATGCTTTGAACTTTATTTAGAGAATCTCATTTCAATTTTACAATAAAATTTAATTAGTCCTGCCTTACAGATGGTATTGCCATGTAAATTAAAGGGTCTAAATTTCAAACATATTAGGCAACTTAATGAGGTTTGTACAATTGCAAATATTTATAAACAAGCATATAATTCATATTTTCTAAATGCTAAGGATAAAAGATGAAGGGAAAAAAAACAACCACTGACTGAATCTCAGGGAAATTAGGAAGACACCAGTTGATTTTCTGTCACTGCAAAACTAGAGTGTGAAAAGGAAAAATGAATTTCCACAATGCTGTCTTGCTATTAAACAAAATAGTTCAAAAACTTTTATATAACAATATAGTCAACCTGTTCATCATTGCAAGCCTTTAATTACCCTCAAAATAATCTCCCCTCACATGAAGCTCACTTATCACATAGATCTTGCTACTCTCTGAAGCAGATCTAAGAGATGCGATCAACAATAGGACTAACACTGCTCCACATCCCATTCCACAGAATAGCAGGATCATAAAATTATTACTGTGCTCTCATCCACTTCACTCTCTGGATCTGGCATCTTGGGACTTCTAACTCTTCCCCAAAGTAACATAGCCATGAAAGGTAAACATTCTGAAACAGTTCAGGACATGAAGGCAGCCACGACGCAACTAAAGGCAGTCACAACATAAGACTGCAAACTGCTTCAGAAAGTGGCCAGAATGATGGGAAGAAGGTGTCTCAACTGAAGGTGAATGCTTTAAAAGAGACTAATGGTAATATGTCTTGTAATGGTTTGTTAAATTTGAACATTCACAACAGTTTTTACTCATATCTCAAAGACAAATAGATAATTATGTGCGTATGTGTGTGTTGGACATGCTGACATTTATATTCTTTCTCTTGACACAAGATCTCTCTATGCAGTTCAGGTTGGCTTGAACTCACAGAAACCCTCCTGCATCAGTGCCACCATTCATGATTTATACTACTTATAGAAGAAGAGCAGAGCCCCAAAATTTATGACTAGAAAACAAAATTTTACTTGAAATACAACATCAAAAAGGCAATTTATTTTCTGGGTTGCATCTACAAGTGACCAAAATATTAACTGCCTTTTTGGAGATGGTTTTAGCAGTCTGAAATGGCACAATCAATCAAATTGACTATACAATGATCCAGAATAGCTATTAGGAAACCACTGTGAGGTGAACTACTTTGACCTTTACAGAACTCTAAAGATTGTATTCCCCAAGGATCAATTGCTCACGCTTTACCTTTGGAAGTTGACACCTTCAGGCACTCTATCAATGTAAAGTTTCACTGAGGTTTTTCACTTTCAGAAGACTTCAATGCAACTCAATTTATCATTTGCTTCCAGGAGAAAAACACCTCACTCCAAATCCTCTTAAATTTAGAGGAAATAATTCCACTACAGGCCTATTTTCATACTTTGTTGCTATTTGGGGCAAAAGGCATCCATTTACAAATTTTCAAATAATGAAAAACTCTACAGAAGCTCTCCTTTAACTAATAATTTAAATTACATCATTTGCCTATTTTAAATCACCAAGCCCATACTTACAAGGATTTTGATAGATGTTTACTACCGATCCCTAAACTCATACATGACAATTACTCTGATTTCTCACACTACAGCTTTAATTTCTCAGTTTTTGAATTTTAAATAAACAAAATCAAATACTATGCAGTATTTTGCCTCTGGCCTCTTATACAGCACATTGTATTTTTAAGATTTATCATTATTATGAACATAAATATTTGCCTTGCTTGCTTTTCTATATGTCATTGGATCTATTTTAGTATACTTTTGATTAACTTTTGATTTTTATCTGATATTGTTATAAATATTGTTGATGTAACATTCTGATCCATGAGTTTGTATCTGTGTTTCCAGTGAGTCTGTACTACCTATACCTAAAATTGTAGGATCGTATGTCACACATGTGTTAGATTTTATTATATTTTTGAAATAGCTTTCCAGAGTGATTCTAATTATAGTACAATTAGCATTAAGATTATCAATTTCTTTGTACCCCACTGACTCTTTACAATGTCATGTGGCACAAATTTTTAAATCCAATCCTGATTACTAAAGATATAATTAATTATGATATGATTTCAGTGTAACACTTTCAATTAAATTAACTTTGGATATTGTTGCTGTAAAAAGAGCTTCACTTTCCAGAGCATGGTAAGGATATTAGCCTATTTAGCTTTCAAAACCAGTAGAAATTTATTGTGAATAATTCTCACAAAAATTAATTGGAATAATAAGGTGGTTACAAAATTCAGAGAACATCTGAAAATAAGCCTGGATTGGGAACCAAACAGAGTTGGTGACAATCTGCTGCTGGGGAATAATCTACTCACAGAGCTACCATTGCTGGTGCTGCTTCAATCACTGTTCACCTTCTGACACGGGTTAGATCCTACATGTTGTTAGTTAAACCCATAGACTCCCACTCACCCTCGGTCAGAGCAAAAGTCAAAATCTCATTCTGGAATTTTATTTCATTGCTTCAAGAATCAAACTATAAGCCCCAGGTGTCTCATGTACCAGTTTAATTCAGGTACCACATGCTAAATGCAAAAGAGAGAAGAAAGAAAATACGTGAGTAATCTCCCTGGGTTCTAAAATGGAAAGAACTACTAAGATTGCATGGGTGGATGAAAAGCAAAACACTAAACTTGGGGAATAGCAAAAAAACAAACTTTTTAGTATTAGATCTAAAATTTAAAGTTATTTAATTCAAAAAATAAACTAAATTTACAATTCCAGTATTTAAAAATATTTTCAGAAATATTTTTAAATTTCTGAGAAGTTGAACATTCATTTTTTAAATTTCAGTTTACTGGTATATTTTAACTATACATAAAGAGTATATTCATCATAAGGAATTTGTCCCCTTTCATGATATATTTTGATTCTTCTTTTATTCTAATCTCTTCTCCTCCCTTCTACTCACCTTCCCCTCCCTATTTGCAAAGGTTTGTTTCTATTTCATTCTTTTTTTTTTTTGGTTTTTTGTTTTGTTTTGTTTCCTTTTCCTTCATTCCTTTCCCTCTTCCCCTATTCTAGTTTCTCTTTCTTTTTGAGCAATTTCTGCCTTTTTCACACTATCTATTATACATTTTGGTCCAGCAAAAGCTAATAAACTTGTGAAACAATAAAAAATTTTACAAAAGGTGAAAAACAGGTCAAGCATATTAATTACCTAATTCTATTTAACATTATGCTGGAAATTCTCACCAGTGCAATAAGACAAGATAATTAAAATAATTAAATGAAAGACATGAAGATAAAAAATTACTAAAGTATTTATTTGCAGATTACACTTTTGCATAAACAGAAAGCGCTGGGGTGGGGATGTAGCTCAGAGGCTACAAGGCCTGCCTGGAAAGCACAGGGTTGTGGATTTGATTCCCGGTACCAACAAAAAAATAGAAAATGCTGGTAAAATTATAAAAAGCATGCTCAAATAAATAGGTCATATGAATTATTTTTTCTGCATATTAAACAGGATAAATAGAAATGAAAGTAAAAAAAATTGTAGCATTACAAAATTATTCAAATATATAAAATATATAGTCGTAAATTTAACAAAGTTCTGCTGAATACAAAACTGTGTTTAGAGAAATTTTTTAAAGTTTTTAAAGATCTTAAATATTCATGTGTTAGCCATAAAAACTATTATGATATTCATTTTCCCCAAATTCAATTATACTCTATTCAGTGGAATTACAATAAAAATTATGGTAGAGTATTTTACAAAAAGTAATGAAATATTAAAATTTATATAGGGATAGGTAAGTACAAATTGATAAAGTAATCATGATAAAGAATAATGTTAGAAAATTCAGCCTATCTACTTTCAAAACATACCGAAAAGCTCCGCTAGTCAAGGCATTGTCATATTTGTCTAAATATAAATAAAGTAAACCAATAAAATTAGTCAGAAAGACTCACACACACACATGTTTAACTGATTTTCAACTAAGTTGTCAAATTAATTCAATGGTAAAGGAAAGGATCTTAGTACTGGAAAAACAGATGTTCATACAATAACAAAAATAAAAATAACTTCAATCCCTACTTCATTCTACATGCACGTATTAAATTATGGCATATCATAACTCTAAGCATAACTCTTGAACCATAAAATTTCTACAAGATATAGGACATGTTCTCAGCAATCATTGTTATGCAATGACTTAGAATTGACACAAAAATTACTAAAAGTGAAATCTAAATTCAGCGAGGTAGGCTTAAAATTTTTGATTGGTTGAAGAGAGGGTAGAGGAATGGGGGGCGAAGGTTGTACCATGTATGGGTACTAATTCCCTATCATGGTTGGGATCATTTTGTATATAGAAAGTGTACCAATAAGCTTAATTAATTAAAAATTATACTTTTTGCTCATAGATGTGCCGGAGTCCAGCTGCGGCAGGGCTAGGGTTTCCCAAAGGTGGTCAGGGAGTCGGCGATTGAGAGACAGAAAACACTGCACACCAGTCTGTGAGTGAATCTGAATCCACTTTATTTTTTAGAAGCTGGAATATATATTTGCTAACCTTTGGCAGCCACCCCCAGCCCCAAGCAGGAAGCGCCCCAGGCTTAGGGCCAGGCAGGGATAATCCTAAACAATAGGTTTTAACCTCAACTCCAAGCAGGAATTGCCCCAGGTTCAGGGCAATAGGTATCAATTAACATTTTAATCTTGACATTGAGTCAGCCCGGGAAATGCAAGCC
>PVLA01012754.1:0-41823 GCA_004027455.1 Hydrochoerus hydrochaeris | reverse complement strand
AATGTTTCATCTTTATACTCAATGGTCGTTTGGGAAGCTTCTTACTCGGGATGGGAAATTTTGACTGTGTTGACACTGTAGAATATGGTGTGTGCCTTCTGTGATCCACAGTAAATATCTCAGGGTCTACAAAGTTGACCTTTTCCTGTGCTCTGCTGTCTCCTCTCCCCAATCTAATCCCATCAGATGGCCTGTAGAGAATAAAATTTCTGAGCTCTTCAATGGAATTTGTTATAATGTGTTGTAACAATCCACACAGGTACTTCCACTTTCCTCAAACATTTGCCTCGGAGGAATGCCCTATTCAACTGAGTAGGGGGCTTTGGCTTCTAATTACTTGCCCTTTTCTGAGCATTTTGGCCTCCTAGGGATTGTGCAGCCTGGCACTGGCCAATAGACTGTAGTCTTCAGTTGTAATTACACAATGTGACAGCAATGCCTCTTTTCTGAAATTCAACCAGTGACAATGTGTTGCTGTGACACTTCTGAGTGTTCCAATCCTTTAGGGAATCCAACAGACAAACAGTGGCATTTCAATCAGTGTGAGGAAAGGGGCGATTTCCTCTTTGCCGCCTGTAGGCTGACTTCCCACGGAAGCAGATATTTATACAAAATGTTAAAGGAAAATTTTCCCAAAGCGTATATACCTGAATCTCTCAAGTTCATTTCAGTTGGCTTCACCCTTCAAGGGTTCTTGCTGAATTTTTGGCCTCTACACTTTATTGGAGATAACCTCTTTTGTAGCTAAGACTCTTGAAACACTGAAACATACTGTCCCAATTTGTGACCCCATCTGAAAATGAAAATGGATACCACAGCTTACTGCAACTCAGAGCACACAATTTCCCAGCTGGCAAGTGTCACCACAGCTAAAGTGGACACATTTACTGAGGCCTCAAACTGCCAGCAAGGTGCTGACATTATGACCCTCTCATGTCCACAATTTTCCCTTTCAGGAGCCAAATATCTCAGGCCATTTCACCCATTCTTCATCTTTTCCACCTAAACCAGGTCTCGTTGGGATTAGTGCCTCTGAGCTATAAGCATCTGATGACACACCTTGGGCAACAACAGCCACTTGCTCAGCAAAATTCCTTGTATATTCTCGCAAGTTTCATACAGGGTGCCGATCAAGGAGTGCTAGACAAGGAAAAGTGGGTAGTGTGAAAGACTTTCCCACCCACTCCTCTAATAAATCACTTGTGTCATTTCACCAGTTTGCTAGGATAAATTGTGCCTAGGGAGATGGGATTTTCCATGAGTTTTGGAGAGAAAGAATTTATTCAAAAAAGATTTCATTGTCCTCTGAACCAATTAAAGTCTTGGAAACAATTTCTATGTTGTTCTCATCCAGCAGGTTATATCTGCAGTTTGGGAAAATGTGCTGATACCTGTCTCTGTAGTATGTTGTTCAGTTCTATACTGAGACAGGAGCTCATGTTTGGGTCCTCAGTTCAATGCTGCGTAACCTGTTGACCTCCTCAAAATTGGGTTCTGACGAATGTAAACCACGTGGAAGTAGGCATGCTGAGGCAAATACACCCAACATTTGTGCCTTGCAGGAGTGCTCATTTTGTAAGGCACTAATCCTGTGAATCCTGCTTGCCAGAGAAAACTCATCTCAACATATCGGCAAGAACCCTGGAATGAATGTGTTTAGAGATGGCAGGCTTTGAAAGCAAGCCCTCTCTATTGCATTGTGACATTTCCCTCTCTTGAAATTTGTTCCCTCCATGCATTTGAAAAATTACATCCACTGTGTGAGTGATGTTTGTGCCCCTTAGAACGCAGGAGAGAGAAAGAGGCTCTCCAGGAAGTTTTATTAAATTCACTTTGTGTGAGCACACTTAATGATGAGTAAAATTCAAAAAAAATCATGAAAGATACGAGCAAGGGAAAGGAAAATTCTGCATTAGTGGAGAGGCTGAGTTTTTGAAAACATGCTGGTATGCTGCAGAGCTGGGCCACACCTAGTTAGAGCAATAAAGAGGCTTAAGTTTGCCAGGCAACCACACTTGGCTCTGATAGGCTGAGCATCATTGTGAGCTGGAGCCCAGAATCTATAACACAGCTATGCCCTAAGGGACCTGGATCACAATGCTGCACATTGTCATGTAGACTTAGGTAGTAGGCAGGTCCTTTTAGGCAAGATTAGAAAAGGCTTTGTATAAAACAGTTTTTTTCTGAAAGTTCCCATCCATTAAGGAGTCTTTTCATGAGTAGATGCAAAATGCCTGCAAATCTACCAATGGATGCAGTGCCAGTGGGGCATGAGACATTTCAGGACCTGGCAGTTGATTTTTGCCATGATTTTCCATTGAGTTTCTTCTTTCCAGTTGAACATTATGTCATTTGGTTGAGTCCTCTTCCATAAATTCTTCACAGATTGGTTGCTTGTAACATTCACAGGCAGTGCAAGGGCTGTGTGTGGAATTTCTCATCAACAAATCCTGTGCATGCACATTGGATTTGAAATCCCCACGTGGATTTCAAGTGGAAATTCAGGGACAGCCATCCTGAAAAAATTCGTATTCCAATGAGCACGGTTTCGACTGGTTCTCCAGGCAATATGTGTGAAAATACTCTGTCTTGTCTATACCAGGGCTCATAATGGAGCAAAGCAACTGGAAAGGGAAGGGAAGGTAAAGGAAAAAATATAGGAAAGAGACAGAGCCCGACAAACTGAAGTTTAAAAGAGAAAAGAAAAAACAGAAAAAACCTGGGACTATGATAAGGAAAAAAAAATTTCAGCATTATCACATTATTCCTAAAAGAAGTAATAGTTGTTGTCACATATGTGAACTAACACCATGGGGAGGGAAGCACAAAGCAGGAAATCATGTAGGGAACCCTAAGAGAAGACAAAAAAGGACCGCAGAGACAAGCCCGAAAATAACTCTGAATCCAACTCCATAGAGAGGAGTTTTGGGGAATGGGGCATTGGTCAAGTTGACATATTTTCTATGGTGTCAGAGATCTGCACATGAGATTATCACTTCACATGTCATTCTTATTTTGGCTTGAGAATTCCAGAACTAGATGTTCTGGGGAATAGAGTGTTCAGCTTTTATTCCTTCAATAGATAGTCATTCAATGATATTGGAGGAAAACAGTGCAAATGTATTCATTTTCTTTTTTGGCTCTTTGTGTTTTTTTTGGTTTTTTCTTAGGTTTCAGTTTTTCTAGCTCTCTCTTGGTGAGACAAACAGGTTCAACTCCTCATTCTATAATGGACTGTTCAAAGCACAGCATAGGAAACAACTGTGGGGTATCATACATGAGAAAACATTTTCTCCCAAGAAACCCGGAAAGTCTGACAGGTACTGACAATTTTCATCCACCCCAAATGTTTCTCTAAACCACTTTTGCCAATATTTCTAATGTTTCATCTTTCTTCTCAAGGGTCTTTTGGGAAGCTTCTTACTCGCCATGGGAAATTTTGACAGTGTTGACACTGTAGAATATGGTGTGGGCCTTCTGTGATCCACAGTAAGTATCTCAGGGTCTACAAAGTTGACCTTTTCCTGTGCTCTGCTGTCTACTCTCCCAAATCCATTCCCATCAGATGGCCTGGAGGGAACACAATTTCTGAGCTCATCATAGGAATTTGTTATCATTTGTTTGTAAAAATCCAGCCAGGTACTTCCTCTTTCCTCAAATATTTGCCTCTGAGGAATGCCCTTTTCAACTGAGTAGGGGGCTTTGGCTTCTAATCACTTGCCCTTTTCTGAGAATTTTGGCCTCCTAAGGATTTTCCAGCCTGGCAGTTGTCAATAGACTGTAGTCTTCAATTGTATTTACACAATGTGACAGCAATGCCTCTTTTGTGAAATTCAACCAGTGACAATGTGTTGCTGTGAAACTTCTGAGTGTTCCAATCCCTTAGAGAATCCAACTGACAAATGGTGGCATTTCAATCAGTGTGAGGAAAGGGGCAATTTCCCCATTGCCACCTGTCTGCTGACTTCCCCCGGAAGCAAATATTTATACAAAATATTAAATGAAAAATTTCCCAAAGATTGTAGACTTGAAACTCTCAAGTTCATTTCAGTTGGCTTCAACCTTCAAGGGCACTTGCTGAATTCTTGGCCCCTACACATTATTTGAGATCACTTCCTTGGTAGCTAAGACTCTTCAAACACTGAAACATACTGTCACATCTTCTGACCCCATCTGAAAATGAAGATGGAAACCACAGCTTACTGCAACTCAGAGCACACAATTTCCCAGCTGGCCAGGGTCACCACTGCTAAAGTGCACACTTTTACTGAGGCCTCAAACTGCCAGCCAGGGGCTGACAGTATGAGCCTCTCATATACACTATGTTCCCTTTCAGGAGCCAAACAACTCAGGCCATTTCACTCATTCTCCATCTTTTCCACCTAAACCAGGTCTCCTTGGCATTAGTGTCTCAGAGCTATAAGCATCTGATAACACACCTTGGGCAAGTACAGCCACTTCCTCAGCTCAAGGCCTTGTATCTTATCCCAAGTTTCATGCAGGGTGCCGATCAAGGTGTGTTAGAGAAGGAAAAGTGGGTAGTGTGAAAGACTTTCCCACCAACTCCTCTATTGGATCACATGTTTCAATTCACCAGTTTCCTTAGCTTATTTAGGCCTAGGGAGATGGGATTTTCCATGAGTTTTGGAGAGAAAGAATTTATTCAAAAAAGATTTCTTTTTCCTCTGAACCAATTAAAGTCTTGGAAACAATTTCTATGTTGTTCTCCTCCAGCAGGTTATATCTGAAGTTTGGGAAAATGTGCTGATCCCTGTCTCTGTAGTATGTTGTTCAGTTCTATACTGAGATAGGAGCTCATGTCTAGGATCCTCAGTTCAATGCTGCCTAAGCTGTTGACCTCCTCTAAATTGGGTTGTGGCAAATGTAAATGAAGTGGAAGTAGGCAAGCTGAGGCAGGTACACCCAACATTCATGCCTTGCATGAGTTCTCATTTTGTAAGGCATTAATCCTCTGAATCCTGCTTGCCAGAGAAAACTCATCTGAACTTAACAGCTAGAAACCTGGACTGAATGTGTTTAGAGATGCAGGCTTAGAAAGTAAGCCCTTTCTCTTGCATTGTGACATTTTCCTCTCTTGAAATTTGTTCCCTCCATGCATTTGAGAAATTACATCCACTGTCTGAGTGATGTTTGTGCCCCTTAGAATGCAGGGCAGAGAAAGAGGCTCTCCAGGAAGATTTATTCATTGTACTTTGTGTGAGCACACTTTATGATGAGGAAAACTCAAAAAAAAATCATGATGGATACGAGCAAGGGAAAGGAAAATACTGCATTAGTGGAGTGGCTGTTTTTGGAAAAATGCTGGAATTCTGAAGAGCTGGGCCACACCTAGTTACAGCAATAAAGAGGCTTAAGATTTGCCAGGCAACCACACTTGGCTATGATTGGCTGAGCAGCATTTTGAGCTGCAGCCCAGAATCTATGACAAGGCTGTGCCCTAAGGGGCCTGGATCACAATGCTGCACGTTGTCATGGAGACAAATGTAGGAGGCAGGTCCTTTTATGGAAAGATTAGAAAAGGCTTTGTATAAAACAGTATTTTTTCTGAAAGTTCCCTTGATGGAGTTTTTTCACAAGTAGATGGATTCCTGCAAATCTACCCATGGATGCAGTGCCAGTGGGGCGTGAGACATCCCAGGACCGGGCAGTTGATTTTTGCAACGATTTTCCATTGAGTTTCTTCTTTCCAGTTGAACATTACATCATTTGGCTGAGACCTTTTCCCGAAATTCTTCACAGAGTGGTTTCTTGTAACATTCACAGGCATTCCAAGGGCTGTCTGTGTAATTTCTCAGCAACAAAACCTGTGCAAGCACATTGGATTTGCAATCCCAGATTGGGTTTCAAGAGGCAATTCAGGCACAGCAATCCTGAAACAGTTTATATTCCAATGAGCATGGTTTCAAAAGGTTCACCAGGCAATATGTGTGAAAATGCTCAGACTTGTCTATACCAGGCCTCATAATGGAGTAATGATACTAGAAAGGGAAGGAAAGGTAAAGGCAACATTATAGGAAAGAGACAGAGCCAGTCAAACTGAGGTTTAAATAAAAGAGAAAAAAACACAAAAAACCTGGGACTATGATAAGGAAAATAAAATTTCAGCATTATCAAATTATTCCTAAAAGATGTCATAGTTGTTGTCACAGATGTGAACTAACACCATGGACAGGGAAGCACAAAGCAGGAATTCATGCAGGGAACCCTAAGAGAAGACACAAAAGGACTGCAGAGATAAGCCCGAAAATATCTCTGTATCCATCTCCTTAGAGAGGAGATTTGTGGAATGGGGCAGTTGTCAATATGACATATTTTTTATGGTTTCTGAGCTCCACACATGAGATTATCATTTCACATGTCATTCCAATTTTGGCTTGGGAATTCCTGAGCTAGATGGTCTGGGGACTACAGAGTTCAGCATTAAATCTTTCAATAGACAGTCATTCAACGACATTGGAGGAAACCAGTGTAAATGTTTTCATTTTCTTTTTTGGCTTTTTGTGGGTTTTTTTTCTAAGATTTCTGCTTTTCTAGCTCTCTCTTGGTGAGACAAACAGGTTCACCTCCACATTCTATAACAGACTGTTCAAAGCACAGCATAGGAATCAACTGTGGGGTGACGGGATTGATTTGGGGAGAAGTGACTGCAGAGAACAGGAAAAGGTCAAATTTTAGACCCTGAGACATTTACTGTGGATCACAGAAGGCACACACCATATTCTACAGTGTCAACACAGTCAAAATTTCCCTTCCTGAGTAAGCAGCTTCCCAAAAGTCCATTGGGTAAAAAGATGAATCATTCGAAATATTGGAAAAAGGGGATTAGAGCAACATTTGGTGTGGATGAAAATTATCAGTACCTGTCACAATTTCAAGTTTTGTTTGGAGAAAATCTGTTCTCATATATGATACCCCAGAGTTGATTCCTATGCTGTGCTTTGAACAGTCTGTTATAGAATGTGGATGTGAACTGGTTTGTCTCACCAAGAGAGAGCTAGAAAAACAGAAGCCTAAGAAAAAACAAAAACCCCACAAAGAGCCAAAAATGAAAATGAAAACATTTACCCTGGTTTCCTCCAATGTCATTGAATGACTATCTATTGAAGCATTTAAAGCTGAACTCTGTAGTCCCAAGACCATCTAGCTCAGGAATTCCCAACCCAAAATTTGAAAGACATGTGAAGTGATAATCTCATGTGAGGAGCTCTGACACCATAGAAAATATGTCATCTTGACACCTGCCCTATTCCCCAAAACTCCTCTATAAGGAGATGGATACAGAGGCTTTTTTTGGATTGCCTCTGCCATCCTTTTCTGTCTTCTCTTAGGGTTCCCTGCATGATTTCCTGCTTTGTGCTTCCCTCCCCATTGTGTTAGTTCACATATGTGTCAACAGCTATGACATCTTTTAGGAATAATGTGATAATGTGAAATTTTATTTTCTTTATCATAGCCCTAGTTTTTTTGTGTTTTTTTCTTTTTTCTTTTAAACCTCAGTTTGACTGTCTCTTTCTCTTTCCTATAATTTTTCCTTTAAGTTTCCTTCCCTTTCTAGTTGCTTTGCTCCATTATGAGGCCTGGTATAGGCAAGAAAGAGTATTTTCACACAAATTGCCTGGAGAACCTTTTGAAACCATGCTCATTGGAATATGAATAATTTCAGGATGGCTGTCCCTGAAATTCCACTTGAAACCCACTCTGGGATTGCAAATCCAATGTGCTTGCACAGGTTTTGATGCTGAGAAATTCCACAGACAGCACTTGGACTGCCTGTGAATGTTACAAGCAACCACTCTGTGAAGAATTAAGGGAAGAGGACTCAGCCAAATGATGTAATGTTCAACTGGAAAGAAGAAATGCAGTGGAAAATTGTGGCAAAAATCAACTGCGTGGTCCTGAGATGTCTCATGCCATACTGGCACTGCATCCATTGGTAGATTTGCAGGCATTTACCATTTACTCGTGAAAAAACTCCTTCAAGGGATCTTTCAGAAAAAATACTGTTTTATACAAAGCCTTTTCATATCTTGACCTAAAAGGACCTGCCTACTACCTATGTCTCCATGACAATGTGCTGCATTGTGATCCAGGTCCCTTAGGGCACAGCTGTGTCCTAGATTCTGGGCTCCAGCTCACAATGCTGCTCAGCCAATCACAGCCAAGTGCGGTTGCCTGGCAAACTTAAGACTCATTATAGCTTTAACTATGTGTGCACCAGCTCTTCAGCATTCCAGCATGTTTCCATAATAACAGCCACTCCACTAATGCAACATTTTCCTTTCCCTTGCTCATATCCTTTGTGATATTTTTTGCATTTTCCTCATGATAAAGTGTGCTCACACTAAGTGAATAGAATCAAACTTCCTGGAGAGCCTCTTTCTCCCTTCTGCATTCTAAGGGGCACAAACATCACTCAGACAGTGGATGTAATTTTTCAAATGCATGGAGGGAACAAATTTCAAGAGAGGGAAATGTCCCGATGCAATAGAGAGGGCTTGCTTTCTAAGCCTGCCATCTCTAAACACATTCAGTTCAGGGTTCTTGCTGGTATGTTGAGATGAGTATTCTCTGGCGAGCAGATTCAGAGGATTAGTGCCTTACAAAATGAGAACTCCAGCAAGGCACGAATGTTCGGTGTACATGTCTCAGCTTGCCTACTTCCACGTGGTTTACATTTGTCAGAACCCAATTTAGTGGAGGTCAACAGCTTAGGCAGCATTGAACTGAGGATCCTAGACATGAGCTCCTCTCTCAGTATAGAACAGAACAACATACTACAGAGACAATGATCAGCACATTTTCTGAAACTCCACATATATCCTGCTGGATGAGAACAACATAGAAATTGGGTCCATGACTTTCAGTGGTTCAGAGAACAACCGAATCTTTTCTTGAATAAATTGTTTCTCTCCAAAACTCATGGAAAATCCCATCTCCCTAGGCCCAAATAAACTTAGCAAACTGGTGAAATGACACAAGTGATCCATTAGAGGATTGGGTGGGACAGGCTTTCACACTACGCACATTTCCTTCTCTAACACACCTTGATTGGCACCCTCCATGAAACTGGGGAGAACATACAAAGCCTCGAGCTGAGGAAGTGGCTGTAATTGCCCAAGGTGTTGCAACAGATGCTTATAGCTCAGAGGTACTAATCCCAAGAGACCTGGTTTAGGTGGAAAAGGTGAAGAATGAGTGAAATTGCCTGAGCTATTTGGCCCCTGAAAGGGAAGAAAGGAGATAGGAGAGGCTCATTGTGTCAGGCCCTGGCTGGTAGTATGAGGCCTCATCAAAAGTATCCACTTTAGCAGTGGTGACCCTGGCCAGCTGCGAAATTGTGTGCTCTGAGTTGCAGTATGCTGTGGTTTCCA
Source organism: Hydrochoerus hydrochaeris (assembly GCA_004027455.1). Classification (NCBI taxonomy): domain Eukaryota; kingdom Metazoa; phylum Chordata; class Mammalia; order Rodentia; family Hydrochaeridae; genus Hydrochoerus; species Hydrochoerus hydrochaeris. The sequence goes on along the minus strand of PVLA01012754.1, from coordinate 32,431 downwards.
TTTTCATTTTCAGATGGGGTCAGGAAATGTGAAAATATGTTTCAGTGTTTCAAGCATCTTAGCTACCAAGGAGGTGATCTCAAATAAAGTGTAGAGGCCAAGAATTCAGCAAGAACTCTTGAAGGTTGAAGCCCACTGAAATGAAATTGATAGTTTCAGGTCTATACTCTTTGGGAAAATTTTCCTTTAACATTTTGTATAAATATCTTCTTCCATGGGAAGTCAGCCTACAGGTAGCATAGGGGAAATTGCCCCTTTCCTCACCCTGATTGAAATGCCACCATTTGTCAGTTGGATTCCCTAACGGATTGGAACACTCAGAAGTGTCATAGCAACACTTTGTAACTGTTTGAATTTCAGAAAAGGGGCATTGCAGTCACGTTGTTTAATTACAAATGTGTAATAGGCCAACTAAGAAATAAAATCCGATCTGATTAATCAAGGGTAAAGGAGTTTTATTGCCAAGCCTGGTGACACAATCCCTAATAATTGGTCTTGAGACTGTGCACCTTACAACTAAGGCAGCTTGCTTTTATATAGGAGCAATGCAGCTGATTCATGGGTATGCTGATAAGAACATGGGGAGTAAGCTGCTTGGTCATTTTATAGTGGTAGAAAATCAAAATTTATGGGGCCAAGTGAAGCGTCATTTCGAAGAAAAGTAAACTTTTCTAAGAAAAAGAAACTCACTCCAGAACTTATCTTGTGGCAGGAACAAGGACTTAAACATAAAATGGCGGCATATACACAACAAGTTAAATCTAAAATGGTGGTGCATTCAGAACAATATGATGGCGCAGGTAGTTATGGATGATCTGTGTATTACATTCCCCTGGGTGGATTGTTACAAAAAAATGATAACAAATTCCTTTGAATAGCATACAAAATGTGTTCCCTCCAGGCCATCTGATGGGATTGGATAGGGGAGAGGAGGCAGAAGAGCACAGGCAAAGGTCAACTTTGTAGACTCTTAGATATTTACTGTGGATCCCAGAAGGCACACACCATATTCTACAGTGTCAACACTGTCAAAATTTCCCTTCCCGAGTTATCAGCTTCCCAAAATACCATTGAGTAGAAAGATGAAACATTCGAAATGGTGGCAAAAGTGGTTTAGAGCAACATTTGGGGAGGATGAAAAGTGTCAGTACCTGTCAGACTTTCTGGTTTTCTTGGGAGAAAATCTGTTCTTATGTATGATACCACACAGTTGATTCCTATGCTGTGCTTTGAACAGTCCATTATAGAATGTGGAGGTGAACCTGTTTGTCTCTGCAAGAGAGACCTAGAAAAACAGAAACCTAAGAAAAAACAAAAAAGCCCACAAAGAGATAAAAAAGAAAATGAAAACTTTCACATTGGTTTCCTCCAATGTCATTGAATGACTATCTATTGAGGGATTTAAAGCTGAACTCTATACTCCCCAGACCATCTAGCTCAGGAATTCCCAAGCCAAAATTGGAATGACATATGAAGTCATAATCTCATGCTGTAATAGGATAACTAAAAAATAAAAATCCGATTCAATTAATCAAGGGTAAAGGAGTTTTAAGCCTGGCAACACAGTCCCCCGATAACTGATCTAGAGACTTCGCACCTTACAACTAAGTGAGATTGTTTTTATAGAGGAGCAATGCAGCTGATTGGTGGGTAGGCTGATATGAACATGGGGAGTGTGCTGGTTGGTCATTTTAGGGTGGTAAAATTTCCAAATTTAGGGCGGCAATTGAAGCAAAATTTCGGGGAAAAGGAAAATTTTCTAAGAAACAGAAACTCACTCCAGAACTTATCTTGTGGCTAGAACAGGGACTTAAATCTAAAATGGCGGTGTATACGGAACAAGTTAAATCTAAAATGGTGGTGCCTACAGAACAAGATGACGGCACAGGTAGTTAGTGTATGATCTAAGTATTATATTCCCCTCTGATGTTGTGACTTGAGCCAATTCTTTGGCTCATTCAGTGGGAAGGAGCTCATATTGAGTCCTTAGGACCATTAATTTAGTGCTCTGCATCTGCTCTGTAATAAAGATGCATAAGTGGTTTATGATACAGGGTCCTATAGTGGCAACTAAAAGGAGCGTACATAATGGTCCTAACAGGGGAAGGAGATAGGGAAGTTTGCTGTTTCAAGCACTCCAGAGGGGAATATCATATAATTGTCTTTTTCTTTTGATTAGGTCATCCTGCAGATTCTTGATTTTATCTCTGACAATACCAGACATATTTGCATAGAAGCAGCATCTTTCCTGTAGTGCCAAAAAAATGCCTCTTTGTTCTGCGGTAAGCAAGTCTAGTCCTCTCCTGTTTTGTAGTACTACCTCAGATAAGGAATCTATTTGGTCTTGGAGATCTTGGATTGTACTGGATAAGACTTGAACATCATCTGTTAGCTCTTTGATATCTTAATGTAAGAGTGAACAGACATGCCTAATCCTGCAGAGCCAGCTAAGGTACCCATAAGTCCTAATCCAACCACCAAAGGAATCAATGTGATGGCCCTCTTCCTTCAGCCAGAGGTAATCTCGAGGCTGGGGACAGGGACGGGTTCATCACCAGGTATTATGTCTATGTCAGGTAGCAGCACCACTGGAGCGCAGAACCCTGACCAGTTAGCTGGCAGGGAGGTGTAGGCTAAATTTACTCCAAAACAAACACCTTTCCTTCACCTAAAAAAGCTGGAGAGAGTTGGCTCCCATTGCTGCAGTTTGTGATGGTACAGTTGCAGAATGAGAGTGCTCCTAAATCTAGTGTACTATCTGATTCATTAAGAAGGGTTTGTTTTGCCTGGATGCATGTTATATTCTCTTCAAAATGGATAGGCTGTATTCTTAGAGGTATGTTTAGCATACAGTTGGCGCTTCATGCCACAGCTAGGTTAGCAGGAAGGGCCAAGGGTCTTTGGGTTCCTTGGGCTAAGCATAGCCAACAATCCTCAGCTAGATTAGGATTGGAAAATTTAGAGCTTCATGGGTGACTCGAAGTAAGTCTTGGGTTTGAGGGTCTAAATTTATCTCCTTAGGTCTAGGCAAAACTAGCGGATGGTAGAGAATCTTATGTGTAAGTTCCTCAATCCTTTTTTTAATTTGTTGTTCTCTGGCTATGTGTTGGAGGCCCCCTCCAACCGATACATGGATGGGTGCTGTTTTATTCCAACAAGCATGTTGACCTAGGGTACCTCAACAGCCAGCAATAGCATATTGGGTGGATGCTCCCAGAGTAGGGGTACTTGTTCCCCAATCCCCTCCAATGGTGCCCTGGCGGGTGTGTTTGAGAATTGCTGTGAAGTAAGTTTTGTCACCTACGGAGCCCTCTTGTACTTCATCATAACAGCTTGAGTGCATGGTTGCCTGGAACGTGGAACATGGGCATTGGGTTTTTGCAGTAAATTTCATCTGAGGCTTATTAGCACATATCCAACTCTGAGAAACCCCTGTGAGTCCTGACTGCCATTTAAGTTAGGCCATTTTGTTTCCACATTCTACATTCTGGGTATATGAGCCAGTGAATTGACCCGAGGACAGAGTGCCCCCTTTGCAGTTGCAAGGATTCCCATAAGCTAATTTTAAGGCACCTCTAGGTTTACCCAGTGGACCGAAGCATCCCCAGGTCTGTAACAACAGCCCTAATAGAATGGATACAGCTAAAGGTTTCATTATGAGACGGGCCTAAGTATTAATTTTAGTCAGTTTTATTTTTAAGGGGTTACCAGTCTGTTGTATAGTCCATTTATCTTGAGAGTCTTCCTCTGTGATGTCCACTTGTTTGACGTGGGAGTGGTGAATCCAGGCAGTTTTTCCAGCTACCTTGACTGAGGTTGATGTGCTCAGCACCACTGTATAGGGTCCTTCTCAATGGGGCTCGAGTGATTCTGGATGATGCCGTTGAATCAAGACCAGCATCCTGTGGTCGATGGATGAATGGAGAGGAGTTTCCTCAGAGGGAACTGGGCTCTTTTGTCTAAACAGATGTTGGATGGAAGTCAATATGGGCTGCAGTGCCTGTTAGGACTTAATAAAATCTTGGTTAGTAAGTTCAGCTATTTTGTCCTCTGAGAGCCTGGGAACTAAAGGAGATGGATGCACATAGAGAGCCTCAAAGGGGGTAATTCCAGCAATGTAGGGAGTACAGCGGGCTCTTAGGAGCACAAAGGGAAGGAGGCTTACCCAATTATCGCCAGTTTGAAGAATCAATTTGGTCACTGTCTCCTTTATGGTTCGATTCATTCTCTCTACTTGCCCAGAACTCTGTGCCCAATATGCACAACATAGTTTCCAATTAACTTTTAGGAGCTGAGCAAGCTTCTGGGTAATTTGAGCTATGAAAGCTGGGCCATTGTCGGACCCCATCTGTAAGGGTAGGCCAAATCGTGGGACTGTTTCATATAAGAGTTTTTTGACTACAACTAAAGCTGACTCGGATCTAGTAGGTAATGCTTCTACCCAGCCAGTGAAGGTATCAACCAACACCAATAAGTATCAATGCCCCTGAAGGCCAGGTTTCTTCATTTCAGTAAAGTCAATTTCCCAATGTTCACTTGGACTTTTTCCTTTGAATCTGGTAGTTTCCAAATCTTGACATTTCTTTGAGTTAACATGTTGGCATTGTGGGCATCTGGAGCTAATGGAGGTTACCATCTTAGTCAGATGGGGAATAAAAAATCTGCTTCTGAACAATTCGGCCAGTTTGGTTCCCCCCATATGAGTAGACTGGTGAGTCTGGTTAAGAAGCTCTCATCCTAAGGCTTCGGGCAGTAACACCTGCTTATCAGGTAACTGGAACTATCCTCCAGGAAGGTTAGGTTCTGCCTTTAACTGAGAGGCCAATTGATGGTCCTTTTTTGAGTAGACAAGTTCTGACAAAGTGTGAGTTATCAGCAATAGTGCTGTTGTATCCTCAAAGGTCCCCTCTGATGTAGTAGCTATTTCTCGGGCTGCACAGTCAGCCAAATTGTTTCCCCGAATTATTGGATCATCCCCTTTTTGGTGAGCCTTACAATGGATGACAGCCACTTGCTGTCGTAGCCACACAGCTGCCAAAATCTCTAGGATCAAGGGAGCATTTTTGATTTTTGATCCCGCTGAAGTTAAAAGACCCCTCTCCTGGTATATGGCCCCATGGACATGAACAGTGGCAAAGGCATACCTGCTATCCATATAGATGTTTACTCTCTTTCCAGTTGCTATCTTGAGGGCCTCAGTTAGGGCAATGAGCTATGCATGTTGCGCTGAAGTTCCAGGATCTCATCTTTTGGTGCAAAGTACCTCGGTCTCAGTGGTTACTGCTGCCCCCACCACTCGCTTACCTCCGCAGATTAAACTACTTCTGTCAGTGAAATAGTTCAGAGCGTCGCTCAAGGGGAGATCTGACAAGTCCACTCAAAGGTTTTGTCATCTCTTGATGAGGTCTGTGCACTGGTGGAGAGGGACTGTACAGTCATCATCGGCCATGAAAGTGGCAGTGTTTAAGGCTGAGGAGGTTTTGAACATTATTGAGTCTGGGTCTAGGAGCAGGGCTTGGTAATGTAGGATCTGGGCATTTGATAACCACTTTTCAGGCAGGGCCTTGATAAGAGTCTCTAGGCAGCGCGAGGTTACTATGGTGAGCCTTTGTCCAAATGTAAGCTTTTTGGCTTCTTTCAGAAGCAAGGTCACCTCAGCTAGAATCCTAATACAAGGAGGGCATCCCCGTGTCACAGAGTCAAGTTTCTTGGAGAAGTAAGTGATGGGTCACTGCCAAGGTCCCAGCTCCTCTGTTAGAACCCCTTTTGCGACCCCTTGCTGTTCATCTGCGTACAGCGTGAAGTGTTTTGTCACATTTGGGAGCCCTAAGGCGGGGGCCTGAAATAGTGCCTGTTTAAGTCAAAGGAAAGCCTCATCACATTCATTAGTCCATTCCAGGGGCTTTTGAGTATCCCCCTTTAAAGAATCATACAGGGTTCTGGCCGTTTCTGTGAAGTCTAAGATCCAGAGTCTACAGTATCCCACTGTTCCCAAGAACTCATGGACCTGTCTTTTTGTCCTTGGTGTGGTGATTTGTAATATAGCCTGAATCCTCTGGTCAGACAGCGTCCTTTTACTTTCATGTAGTCTATAGCCCAGATAGGTTACAGTCTGTTGGCACAATTGTGCCTTTTTAGCGGAGACTTTGTATCCCAGTTGAGCTAAAGTCATCAGCAGTTGCTCTGAGGCCTCTAAACATAGTTCATAAGTGGGGGAGGCTATTAGTAAGTCATCTACATATTGTAAGAGCATCACCTCCGGATGACATTCCCTAAATCCCATCAAGTGTCTTGCTAGAGCCTCATCAAAGAGAGTGGGGGCATTTTTAAATCCTTGTGGTAACCGATTCCAAGTCTGTTGCTCCATCACTCCTGACTCGGGATCCGTCCACTCAAAAACAAAAATAGGTTGACTTACCGGAGCGATTGGCAAGGTGAAGAAAGCATCCTTCAGAACCAGCACTGAGTACCAGGTGTATTCCAGGCTGAGTAGGATCAGCAAGGTGTAGGGATTATGAACAGTGGGATTCAAGGTCACCACTCATCTGTTTACCTCTTGTAGATCTTGTACAGGCCGATAATCTGAGGTACCTGGCTTTTGCACTGGAAGCAAAGGCGTATTCCAAGGGGAAACACATGGCACTAATATACCATTTTCTTTGAGCCTTTGGATGTGGACCAGGGTTCCCTTCCGAGCGGGAAGGCTGATGGGGTATTGACACAGCCTGATAGGAGTGGCCTGAGGTAACAGTTCTATAACCAAGGATACTTGGTTTATGGCCAGTCCTGGGGGATTGTTTTCAGCCCAGACCTCAGGGATCGCTTTTTGCCACTTAGCTAGTAGCTCCCCATTAATTGGAGCTGGCATCTCGTCTTTCATTAAAAAATGTCCTTCACCCTCTGGGTAGAGGGCCATCACCCGGATTGCACTTGACATGGGCAGATATGTGCCTAATTTTAATTTGGGCTTATCTGCCTGAAACTCAATTTGAACTTTCAGCTTGTGGAGTAGGTCTCTTTGCAGAAGTGGATCCGGGCACACAGGGACCCACAAAAATTTGTGGTGAGTTACCTTGTGACCCAAATGAGCTATACCATCAACCATATTTGCGTAGATCTTTTGCCCCCCTGTAGCTCCAATTACATTTACTTTATCCTCTGAAAGTTTACCCAGGGGAGAAATCAGAACTGAATACGTGGCTCCTGTATCCACGAGGAAGTCCACAGGTTGCCCCCCCACTTGGAGAGTTATCTGGGGCTCGGGGGGTGGTGGCAAGCCCTGACACCCTCAATTTTGGGACATTAATGTCTTAGCATTGCACTCTAATTTGTTTTTCAGTTTTGGGCAGTCCTTGCACCAATGGCCTGTTTCCTTACAGTAAGCACATTGATTCTTATCTAAAGGGGGATGTTGACTCTTAGATTAACTTTTTGGTTTTCTTTTGTCCTTCTTGGTTTCTCTTTTGCAGAGTAATTCAAGGACTTTAGTCATATATTTTTTAGTTGCTTCCTGTACGTTCTCATGATTTTCAAAGACTTTAAGGGCAATCTCAATCAGCTGGGAGAGAGACATTCCCTCAAATCCCTCTAATTTCTGTAATTTGTGCCTGATATCAGGTGCCGACTGTGACACAAAAGCGATGTTAATCGCCCTAACAATTTCTTGGGCCATCGGATCAATGGGAGTATGTAACCGATAAGGCTCTAGGAGGCGCTGAAGGAATGCAGCTTGCAATTCCTCTGCCAATTGCCTTACATCAGGCACCCTTGACAGATTTGTAGGCTTCTTAGCCGCTGCCCGCATGGCATCCAGAAGCCTCTGGTGATATTGTTCTAAAGCCTCCTTACCTCTATCAGTATTGGGGTCACTTTCCTGGTGCAAGGAGGTGAAAACATGTTCTATTCTCTGGAAGTCAGCTGTAGGAGTGCCATCAGGATCTCGGATGCCTTTTTTCCCTTGAGGGAGAATGCGGAAGTGCTCCTCTGCTGTAAAAAGGACTCAAAGTATCTGCTGATAATCTTCCTAGGTGGGACAGTGAGTGACAAATATAGACTCGAGCAAATTTATAAGGTATCAGTGTCCTTTGAAAAGGGAAGGTTCTGGCTTTTCCAGTTATACAAATCAGAAGTGGAAAAGGGAGCATAGTCAAACATTTAACCTCCACCGTGCGTTGGCATCTCTCGCAGGGGACAGAGGGGAACAGCTTCAGAGGGAGGTCTAGTTTGAAGTGCCACATGGTCTTGACCACAGGTGCAGATTGGACTAGGGGGAGAAGTGGGGGGAGGAAGTGGGGGAGAGAGAGATGGAGGAAGTGGAGTCACAGAGTGGGGTTGGAGAAGATGTTTGAGCTGGGTATGGGGGAGGCAGCAGAGCAGGTGAATACTCATCCAGAAGGGGGTCTTCCTCTGACCCGAGGACAGACGGAGGAGCTGTGGGCTTCTGGCTTGATTGTGCTTTCAGCTTTAGCGCCACTATGAGTTTTCCTCCCGGAGGTTTAATCCATGAAGGGAATCATTGAAAATATCAATCCAAATTTGAATTTAGACAATTTGATCAGGGTGGGATGGGGTTCCGAAGACATATCGGCGGACTGCCTGTGCTGTGATCATATCAAAGGACCCGATTGGGGGCCAGACCCATTTGGTCCATGTGGGCCACTCCTGTGAGACAAAGATCATTAGTCTCCCTTTGTAAACATTTTCCCCATAGGGTGCCGCTCATCTTTTAAATTCCTTAAAGTGGTAGAGGACCAAGGCTAGAGGAGTAAGCGGTTCCTTTGTCCCATCTGTCCCATGGTCTCCTAGGAGCAAGGTTTTCAAGGGTAGAAGGGCTAAAAAAATTAACAAAAAAACACAAGGCGCAGACATGGACACACAGTCACAAACCAGACACACGATAGACTGCAGGAAAAAAAATAACTCCTCACCCAAAAGTTTTTTTTTTTTTGGTTGCAAGAATTTTAACAAGGGGGCTCCAAAGACAAATAGAGTTAGTCAAGACAGCAAGGCAAAACACAAATACAAAGCAAAATGGGCCGTTAGCCAAAACAAATTGTCCTGTCCTTGCTTGTCAGACACAGCTCCCAAATGCAGGGTGTCCCCTCTATAAGTGATACCAAGGTATGGCATGCCATCAAAACCCTCTGGAAGGAGCAAAATTTTACTCATGGTTGTAGGGGTCCAGAAGGCCAATTTGGGGCAGTGTGGCTAAGCCTCCATCCTGGACGAGCCCCCAAATGTAAGAGGCTAACTAAGAAAAAAAATCCGATCCAATTAATCAAGGGTAAAGCAGTTTTATTGCCAAGCTTGGTGACGCAGTTCCCTGATAACTGGTCTAGACACTGCGTTCCTTACAACTAAGGGAGCTTGTTTTTATAGAGGAGCAATGCAGCTGATTGGTGGGTAGGCTGATAAGAACACGGAGAGTGAGCTAGTTGGTCATTTTAGGGCGGTAAAATTTCAAAATTTAGGGCGGCAAGTGAAGCGTCATTTCGGGGAAAAGGAAACTTTTTTAGAATGAGAAACTCACTCCAGAACTTATCTTGTGGCTAGAACAAGGACTTAAATCTAAAATGGTGGCATATACAGAACAAGTTAAATCTAAAATGGCGGCACATACAGAACAAGATGACGGCGCTGGTAGTTAGTGGATGATCTGAGTAATAAAACTGGAAGACTGCAGTCTATTGACCACTGCCAGGCAGGACAATCCCCAGGAGGCCAAAATTCTCAGCAAAGGGCAAGTGATTAGAAGCCAAAGCCCCCTGACCAGTTGCATAGGGCATTCCTCAGAGGCAAAGGTTTGAGGAAACAGGAAGTACCTGGGTGGATTGTTACAAACTAATGATAACAAATTGCTTTGAAGAGCTCAGAAAATGTGTTCCATCCAGGCTGTCTGATGGGAGTGGATTGGGGAAAGGAGACAGCAGAGAACAAAAAAAGTTCAACTTTGTACACCCTGAGATATTTACTGAGGATCACAGAAGGCACACACCATATTCTACAGTACCAACACAGTCAAAGCTTCCCTTCCCGAGTAAGCAGCTTACAAAAAGACCATTGAGTAGAAAGATGAAATATTCAAAATGTTGGCAAAAGGGGTTTAGAGCAACATTTAGGGTGGGTGAATAGTGTCAGTACCTCTCAGACTTTCCGGTATTCTTGGGAGAATATCTGTTCTCATGTATGATACCCTACAGTTGATTCCTATGCTGTGGTTTGAACAGTCTATTATAGAATGAGGAGGTGAACCTGTTTGTCTCACCAAGAGAGCTAGAAAAACAGAAACAAAAAAACCCAAAAAAACCAACAAGGAGCCAAAAAAATATGAAAACATTTACACTGGTTTCCTCCAATGTCATTGAATGACTATCTATTGAAGGATTTAAAGCTGAACTCTTTAGTCCCCAGATGATCTAACTCAGGCTTACTCAAGCCAAAATTGGAGTGACATGTGAAGTGATAATCTCATGTGTTTAGCTCTGACACAATAGAAAAAATGTCATCTTAAACCCTGACCCATTTCCCAAAACTCCTCTCTAAGGAGATGGATACAGAGGTTTTTTCGAGCTTGTCTCTGCCGTCCTTCTTGTCTTCTCTTAGGGTTCCCTGAATGATTTCCTGCTTTGTGCTTCCCTCCCCATGGTGTTAGTTCACATATGTGACAATATCTATGACACCTTTTAGGAATAATGTGATAATGCTGAAATTTAATTTTCCTTATCATAGTCCTAGGTTTTTTGTGTTTTTTCTTTTTAATTTTAAACCACAGTTTGACTGGCTCTGTCTATTTCCTTTAATATATCCTTTACCTTTCCTTCACTTTCTAGTTGCTTTGCTCCATTATGAGGCCTGGTATAGACAAGACAGAGTATTTTCACACATATTGCCTGGAGAACCTGTTGGAACCATGCTCATTGGAATATGAATTGTTTCAGGATGGCTGTCCCTGAAATTCCACTTGAAACCCACTCTGGAATTGCAAATCCAATGTGCTTGCACAGGTTTTGTTGCTGAGAAATTCCACAGACAGCCCTGGGACTGCCTGTGAATGTTTCAACAACCACTCTGTGAAGAATTTAGGGAAGAGGACTCAGCCAAATGACATAATGTTCAACTGGAAAGAAGAAACTCAATGGAAAATCATGGCAAAATCAACTGCCATGTCCTGAGATGTCTCATTCCCCACTGGCACTTCATCCATGTTTAGATTTGCAGGCATTTCCATCTATTCCTGAAAAATCTCCATCAAGAGAACTTTCAGAAAAAATACTGCTTCATACAAAGCCTTTTTTAATCTTGCCCTAAAAAGACCTGCCTAACACTAAAGTCTCCATGACAATGCAGCATTGTGATCCAGGTCCCTTAGGGCACAGCTGTGTCAGATTCTGGGCTCCAGCTCAAAATGCTGCTCAGCCAATCACAGACAATGGTGGTTGCCTGCCAATCTTAAGCCTCTTTATTGCTGTAACTAGGTGTGGCCCAGCTCTTCAGCATTCCAGCATGTTTCCCCAAAACTCAGCCACTCCTCTAATGCAGTATTTTCCATTCCTTTGCTTGTATCCTTATGTCACAAAGGTGAGTTAGGACCAAAATGAGGTAAACGTCACACTTAACATACATGTCACATATGTTGTAAATGTCTCATGTGTCACATTGCTTGTCACAAATATTCCCAGTTCCCTTAAACCATGGAAGCAAATTTCAATTACTCTGAATGGTAACATTCTCTGTTTATTTTTATGATTGTCCTCTGGATTGTTTAATTGTCATATATGTCACACATATCACCTATGTGATTAGTGTCATAGATGTCATAAGCATCATACATGTCATGATTGGCAAATATATGTCACACGTGTCACATGTGAAATTTTTATATCATAGATAGGTCATATACAGCACATATATGTCACATGCATGCCCCAAAATATATAAATGCCTCAAATGACATAAAGGTGTCTTCTGTCACAAATCACCTTAATGTCAAATAGATCATATATGTCACATATGTCGTGAATTTCACATATGTCACCTATGTGACATATACTAAACATGTCATCGGTCTAAATGTCATACATGTCACCTATGTCACAATTGTAATAAATGTCACTTATGCCACATAATTAGAATACCTCATTCATGCCATTCATTTCATAGAAATGTCATATATTTCAAAAATGGCATATAAAACCTAAAAGTCAAAAGTGTCATAGATGTCACAATAGTGACAAGTCACATCTGTCACAATTAGCGCTCTCAATCTCTGCCTCATTTCAGCACTGCTATTTTCTGACTTTGTTTGTCTTCTTTTCACTTTGTGCGATTTCCTGTCATGCTCAGAGGTTCCTTTCTGCTGCAGTTCCTTCAATCCTTGTCATTATATTTTGTCTGTCTGAAATGAGCTTCAGTATTCTCTGTAGGGTTAGGATTTGTGGTCACCAATTCCCCACATTTCATTATGACATGGAAGCATTCTTGCAATTACTGTGAAGGGTAACATTCTCTCGTTATACTTAAGTATGTTATCTGGATTATTGATATGGCCCAGAAGGCATCTCATTTATATATCTGATAAGTTTCACGCATGTAATAATCTACATACATGTAATAATTGGCACATATATGTCATACCTGTCACATGTGATATTTTTATGTCATAAAAAGTTCATATCTGTCAGTTATATATTTCATGCATGTCATGAAGTGCAAAAATGTCACAAAGGTGAGTTAGGTCCAAAATGATGCAAAAGTCACATCGAACATATATGTCACATATGTCATGAATGTCACATATATCACATTGCATTTCACAAATACCCCAGTTCCTTTAAGCCATGGAAGCAACTTGCAATTTCTCTGATGTGTAACATTCTCTCTTTATTTTTTAGATTGCCTTCTGGATTGGTTATATACCATATATGTCACACATATCAACTATGTGATTAGTGTCATAGATGTCATAAACTTTATACATGTCATAGTTGGCACATATATGTCACACATGTCACAGGTCAAATTTTAATGTCATAGATAGTTCATGTATGTCACATATATGTCACATGGATGCCCAAAAGACGTAAATGCCACAAATGACATAAAGTTGTGTTCTGTCAGAAATGACCTTAATGTCACAGAGAACATTTATGTCACATATGTCATGAGTGTTACATATGTAAACTATGTGACACATACTAAACATGTCATGGGTCTAAATGTCATATATGTCATCTATGACATAATTATCATAAATGACACTTATGCAACATAAGTCGAATATATCACTTACGCCATTCATGACATACAAATATCTTATATTTCATAAATGGCATAAAAACCATAAAAGTCACTTGTCACAAGTGTCTTACATTTCACAATTGTGACAAGTCTCATCTGTCACAATTAGCACTCTCAATCTCTGCCTCATTTCAGCAGTGCTATTTTCTGACTATGTTTGTCTACTTTTCTCTTTGTGCTATTTCCTGTCATGTTCAGAGTTTCCTTTCTGCTGCAGTTCCTTCAATCATGGTAATTATATATTCTCTGTATGAAATGAACTTCAGTATTCTCTGCAGGGTTTGGATTTGTAGTCACCAATTCCCCCCATTCCATTATGACATGGAAGCACTCTTGCAATTACTCTGATGGGTAACATTCTCTCATTATAATTAAGTATGTTATCTTGATTTTTGACATGGCCCATATGGCATCTCTATCACATAGGTAATAAGTTTCATGTATGTAATAATATTCATAAATTTAATAATGGACACATATATGTCATACGTGTCACATGTGATATTTTTATACAATAAAAAGTTCATGTCAGATATATATTCCATGCATGTCATAAAGGTCAAAATGTCACAAAGGTGAGTTGCTCCAAAATGATTTAAATTCAAAAGGAACATATGTGTCACATATATCATAAATTTCTCATGTGTCACATTGCTTGTCACAAATACCCCCAGTTCCTTTAAGCCATGGAAGCAACTTGCAATTTCTCTTATGGGTAACATTCTCTTTTTTTAAGATTGTCTTCTGGATATGTTATACATCTTACATGTCACACATATCACCTATGTGATTTGTGTCATAGATGTCATAAATGTCATACATGTCATAATTGGCACATATAGTGGCACATGTGTCACAGGTGAAATTTTTATGCCACAAATAGGTCATATATGTCACATATATGTCACATACATGCCCCAAAAGACATAATTGAAACAATTGATATAAAGGTGTCTTGTGTCAAAATAACCTTAATGTCACAGAGAACATATATGTCACATATGTCATAATGTCACATATGTCACCTATGTGACATATACTAAACATTTCACGGGTCTAAATGTTATGTATGTCACCTATGTCACATTTGTCATAAATGTCACTTATGCCACATAAGTTGAATATATCTCTTACACCATTCATGATCTACAAATGTCATGTTTCAAAAATGGCATAGAAACCCTAAAAGTCACATGTCACAAGTGTCATAGATGTCACAATTTTGACAAGTCACATCTGTCACAATTAGCAGACTCAATCTCTGCCTCATTTCAGCACTGCTATTTTCTGACTTTGTTTGTCTACTTTTCTCTCTGTGCTACTTCCTATCTTGCTCAGAGGTTCCTTTCTGCTGGACTTCCTTCAATCCTGGTAATGATATTGTCTCTGTCTAAAATGAGCTTCAGTATTTGCTGTAGGGTTTGAATTTGTGGTCACCAATTCCCCCCATTCCATTATGACATGGAAGCAAACTTGCAATTACTCTGATGGGTAACATTCTCTCATTATACTTAAGTATGTTATCTGGAATATTGATATGGCCCAAATGGCAACTCTATCACATATGGGATAAGTTTCATGTTTGTTATAAACTTCATACATGTAATAATTGGCACATGTATGTCAAACGTGTCACATGTAATATTTGTAAGTCATAAAAAGTTCATATATGTCAGATATTCATTCCATCCATGTCATAAAGCTCACAAATATCACAAAGGTGAGTTAGGTACATAATGATGTAAAAGGCATATTGAACATATATGTCACATATGTCATAATTGTTACATGTGTCACATTGCTTGTCACAAATACCCTCAGTTCCTTTAAGCCATGGAAGCAACTTGCAATATCTCTGATGGGTAACATTCTCTCTTATTTTTAAGATTGTCCTCTGGATTGGTTATATGTCATATACGTCACACATATCACCTATGTGGTTAGTGTCATAGATGTCATACATGTCATAATTGGCAGATATAATTCTCAAGTGTCACACGTGAAATTTTTATGTCATAGATAGGTCATATATGTCATATATACTTCACATGCATGCCGCAATAAACATAAATGGCTCAAATGATATAAAGGTGTCTTCTGTTACAAATAACCGTAATGTCTCAGAGACACTATATGTCAAATATGTCGTAAATGACACATATGTCAACTATGTGATATATAATAAACATGTCATGGGTCTAAATGTCATATATGTCACCTGTGTCACAATTATATATGTCACATATGCCACATAAGTCTAATACATCTCTTATGCTATTCAGGACATACAAATGTCATATATTTCAAAAATGGCATATAAAGTATAAAAGTCACATGTCACATGTGTCATAGATATCACAATTGTGACAAGTCACTTCTGTCACAATTAGTGCTCTCAATCTCAGCCTAATTTCAGCATTGCAGTTTTCTGACTTTTTTGTCTACTTTTCTCTCTGTGCAAGTCAGGCAGTAGAACAAGAAGAAAATTAAACAAACAATGTCAGAAAATAGTGCTAAAATGAGGCAGAGATTGAGAGTACTAATTGTGACAGATGTGAATTTTCACAATTGTGACATCTGTGACACTAGTAACATGTGACTTTTATGGTTTATATGTCATTTTTGCCATATATGACAATTCTATATCAAGAATGGCATAAGTGATGTATTCGAATTTTGTGGCATAAGTGACATTCAAAATTGTGACATAGGTGACATATATTACATTTAGACCCATGATATGTGCAGTATATGTCACATGGTTGACATATTTGACATTCATGACATATGTGACATTTATGGTCTCTGTGACATTAAGGTCATTTGTGACAGAAGACACCTTTATGTCATTTGTGGCATTTACATCTTTTGGGGCATGCATGTGACATATATGTGACATATATGACCTATGTATAACATAAAAATTTCACATGTGTCACTTGTGACATATATGTTCCTATTTAGACATGTATGATGTTTATCACATGTACAATACTAATCACATAGGTGATGTTTGACATATATGAAATATAACCAATCCAGAGGACAATCTTACTAATAAAGAGAGATTGTTAACAGATCAGAGAAATTGAAATTAGCTTCCATGGCATAAAAAACCTGGGGGTATTTGTGAAAAGCAATGTGACACATGTGACATTTATGACATATGTGAAACGTATGTTCAGTGTGACTTTTACATCATTTTTGACCTAACTCACCTTTATGAAATTTGTGAACTTTATGACATATATGGAATATATACCTGACATGTATGAACTTTTTATGACATAAAAAGTATCACATGTGACACGTATGTCTTATGTATGCCAATTATAACATGTATGAAGATTTTAACATACGTGAAACTTATCATATATGTGATAGAGATGCCATATGGGCCCTATTAATAATCCAGATTACATACTTAAGTGTAACGAGAAAATGTCACCCAACAGATTAATTGCAGGAGTGCTTCCATGTCATAATCGAATGGGGGGAATTGGTGACCAGAAATCCAAACCCTACAGAGAACAGTGAAGCTCATTTTAGACAGAGAAAATATCATTACCCGGATTGAAGGAACTGCAGCAGAAAGAACCTCTGAGCATGACAGGCAGTATAAAAAAGAGAACAGTAGATAAACAAAGTCAGAAAAAAGAAGTGCTGAAATGATCTAGAGAATGAGAGGCCTAATTGTGACAGATGTGACTTGTCACATTTGTGACATCTATGACACTTGTGACATGTCACTTTTAGGGTTTATATGCCATTTTTGAAATATATATTTGTATGTCATGAATCACTTAAGAGATGTATTCAAATTATGTGGCATAAGTGACATTTATGATAATTGTGACATAGGTGACATATATGACATTTAAACAAATGACATGTTTAGTATATGTCACATAGGTGACATCTGTAACATCCAAGATATATGTGACATATATGGCCTCTGTGACATTAAGGTCATTTTTGACAGAACACACCTTTATGTCATTTGGGGCATTCATGTCATTTGGAGCATTCATGTGACATATATGTGACATGTATGAACTTTCTATAACATAAAAATGTCACATTTTATAATTGTGACATATATGCGCCAATTATGACATGTATGAACTTTATGATATCTATGACACTAATCACATAGGTGATATGTGTGACATATATGACATAACAAATCCAGAGGACAATCTTAAAAATAAAGAGAGAATGTGACTTATCAGAGAAATTGCAAGTTGCTTCCATGGCTTAAGGTAACTGGGGGTATTCGTGACAAGCAATGTGACAAATGTGACATTAATGACATATGTGAAATGTAGGTTCACTGTGACTTTTACATCATTTTTTACCTAACTCACCTTTGTGACATAAGGATATGAGCAAGGGAAAGGAAAATACTGCATTAGTGGAGTGGCTGAGTTTATGGAAACATGCTGGAATGCTGAAGAGCTGGGCCACACCTAGTTACAGCAATAAAGAGACTTAAGTTTGCCAGGGAACCACACTTGTCTGTGATTGGCTGAGCAGCGTTGTGAGCTGGAGCCCAGAATCTAGGACACAGCTGTGCCATAAGGGACCTGGATCACAATGCTGCACGTTGTCATGGAGACATAGGTAGTAGGCAGGTCCTTTTAGGGCCAGATTAGAAAAGGCTTTGTATAAAACAGTATTTTTTTCTGAAAGTTCCCTTGATGAAGTGTTTTCACAGGTAAATGGAACATGCCTGCAAATCTACCCATGGATGAAGTGCCAGTGGGGCCTGAGACAACTCAGGACCTGGCAGTTGATTTTTGCCACCATTTTCCATTGAGTTTCTTCATTCCAGTTGAACATTATGTCATTTGGCTGAGTCCTCTTCCCTAAATTCTTCACAGAGTGGTGGCTTGTAACATTCACAGGCAGTCCAAGGGCTGTCTGTGGAATTTCTCAGCAACAAAACCTGTGCAAGCACATTGGATTTGCAATCCCAGAGTGGGTTTCAAGTGGAATTTCATGGACAGCCATCCTGAAGCAATTCCTATTCCAATGAGCATGGCTTCAACAGGATCTCCAGGCAATAAGTGTGAAAATGCTCTGTCTTGTCTATACCAGGCCTCATAATGGAGCAAAACAATTAGAAAGGGATGGAAAGGTAAAGAAAATTTATAGTAAAGAGACAGAGCCAGTCAAACTGAGGTTTAAAAGAAAAAATAAAAAAAAACAGAAAAAAACCTGGGACTATGATAAGGAAAATAAATTTCAGCATTATCACATTATTCCTTAAAGATGTCATAGGTGTTGTCACATATGTGAACTAACACCACGGGGCGGGAAGCACAAAGCAGGAAATCATGCAGGGAACCCTAAGAGAAGACAGAAAAGGACAGCAAAGACAAGCCCGAAAAAACCTCTGTATCCATCTCCTTAGAGAGGTGTTTTTGGGAATGGGGCAGTGGTCAAAATGAAATGTTTTCTATGGTGTCAGAGCTCCACACATGAGATTATCACTTCACATGTCATTCGAATTTTGGCTTGGGAATTCCTGAGCTAGATGGTCTTGGGACTACAGAGTTCAGCCTTAAATCCTTCAATAGATAGTCATTCAACGACATTGGAGGAAACCAGTGTTAATGTTTTCATTTTCTTTTTTGGCTCTTTGTGGGTTATTTTTGTTTACTTAGGTTTCTGTTTTTATACCTCTTTCTTGGTGAGACAAGCAGGTTCACCTCCACATTCTATAATGGACTCTTCAAAGCACAGCACAGGAATCAACTGTGGGGTATCATACATGAGAACTGATTTTCTCCCAAGAGAACCGGAAAGTCTGACACATACTGACACTTTTCATCCAACCCAAATGTTGCTCTAAACCCATTTTCCTAACATTTCGAATGTTTCATCTTTCTCCTCAATGGTCTTTTGGGAAGCAGCTTACCCGGGAAGGGAAATTTTGACTGTGTTCACACTGTAGAATATGGTGTGTGCCTTCTGTGATCCACAGTAAATATCTCAGGGTGTAAAAAGTTTACCTTTTCCTGTGCTCTGCTGTCTCCTCTCCCCAAACCAATCCCATCAGATGGCCTGGAGGGAACACATTTTCTGAGCTCTTCAAAGGAATTTGTTATCATATGTTTGTAACAATAGACCCAGGTATTTCCTCTTTCCTCAAACCTTTGCCTCTGAGGAATGCCCTATTCAAATGATCAGGGAGTTTTGGCTTCTAATCACTTGCACTTTTCTGAGATTTTTGGCCTTCTTGGGATTGTCCAGCCTGGCAGTGGTTAATAGACTGCTGCCGGAGTCCAGCTGCGGCAGGGCAGAGTGTTCCCAAATGTGGACAGGGAGTCAGCGAGTGAGAGACAGAAGATACTGCACAACAGTCTGTGGGTGAATCTGAATGTGCTTAATTTTTCAGAAGCTGGAGTATGTATTTGCTAACTTTTGGCAGTAACTTAAACCCCAAGCAGGAACCGTCCCAGGCTTAGGGCCAGGCAGGGATAATCTTAAACAATATGTGTTAATTAACTTTTTTCACCTTTGTTACACTTTAATCTGGTTACTTAATTAGCTTGGGAAATGTAAACCTACACACCGGGATGCCCACAAGAGGGAGAGATGGAGCGACAGCTGTCAAGCTATCATGCCTCTCCCTACATTTTTCTATTATCTCTTATTGGAGTATGGCAGGCCCTGTGAAGACAGTGCCTGTCTTGGTTCAAGGACTCTTCATATGAATCCAACCAGGCCTTACCCATCATGGGCCTGCAGGACAGCAATTGGTCCTGTGCCTGTCTTAGGTGGCTGGTGGCATAACATATGTGTCCTAGTTGCCCGTCTCTGGCTACCTGTAGGACAGCGCCTGTCTTAGGTCAAGGACTCTTCATATGAACCCAACAATGCCTTACCAGTTATGGGTCTGCAGGACAGCAATTGGTCCTGTGCCTGTCCTAGGTGGCCAGTGGGTAACCTATGTGTCCTAGTTGCCCATCTCTGGCTGCCTGTGCAGTGTCTCAGGGCAGTTGTCTCACAGGAATCTTGTAAATCCTCCTCCACGAGCTTTACCATTTAAAGCCTCTGTTTAAACTCTTTCATACTACTCACAGAAGGTAAAATTTCACAATTAGTTTTCACAAAGTTATCTAGAAGATTTCTAGCAACACCTCTGGAGTTTCTATTTTCAATTTCATACTGAGCATTACATGAAAATATATATATATGAATTACACAAATTACAATTATCAGTACAAAACATTACAAGATCCTTGCACCCAATTCCCACATGCAGTGTCCTTTTCCTAGAGAAGCAATTCCTTGAAGTGCTCTCCTCCACCCATGGACCTTGTCACAAGGCGTGGATGGACTAGGACACAGGATCTCCCCCTTTTTTATTTTTTTTTAATTTTAAGCCGAATAGCTGTGGGGGAAGGGGAGGATCAGTTCTCCTTCTCTTTTGAGGCAGCTGCAGTTCTGATGAGGCGATCGGGTATCCAAATGGGGGATTTTTCTTCCTGTGGAAATACACAAGAATAGCCTCGTCCAGAGGCTAGTAAAATATCTGGGCCTTTCCATAATCCAGTAGTTAAATCTTTCCACTTCACAAAACATGAGGAATTAAGGTAGGACGTTTCCAATGTCTCTCCATATTATTTATCTGATCATGTCCAATATTTAAATGATTAATAACAAATAGGGCATGTTGCAGAGTGTGATGAGGAGAATAATATTTTTCAGTACTAGTTATTTTTTCAATTTGATTTTTTAATATCTGATGGGATCTTTCAACAATTGCTTGTCCTTGGGGATTATAAGTTATTCCAGGAGAATGCTCAATGTCATATTACTTACAAAAGTTTTGAAAATTTTTACTAGTATAGACAGGGGCATTATCAGTCTTTAATTGTTTAGGTACCCCCATAAAGGCAAATGTCTGAATCATGTGTTGAACTACATCTTTATAGGCTTCTCCTGACCTAACAGAAGCAAAAAGTAAATGAGAATAAGTGTCTATGCTAACATGCACAAAATATAATTTTCCAAAAGAAGGGATGTGGGTCACATTCATTTGCCATAATATATTTGGTTTTAGCCCTCTAGGATTTACTCCCATTTTTGGAGAAGGAATAAAAGTCATGCAGGCGGGACAATTGCGAACAACCTGCCTTGCTTGTTCCTTGGTAAGCTTGAATTGGTATCTTAAAGCCTTGGAATTCTGATTGTGTTGATTATAGGACTTGATAGCTAATTCTATGTTAGAGAAAATATATGTTTTAGTTAATAAATCAACTTCAGCATTAACTTTAGTTAGAGGGCCTGGAAGGCCAGAATGGCTTCTAATGTGCCCAACAAAGTATTTAGCAGTTCTTTTTCTTATGACCTGTTGTAATTGTTGTAATAGTGAAACTATAGTGGAAGAGGGTGACAGAACCATAGTTTCAATAGCAGGAAATAGTCTGGTCACGTATTGAGAATCAGAATAGAGGTTAAAGGGTTTAGGGACTTGTTTAAAAACTTCAATTACCACAATTAATTCTGCCCTTTGAGCTGAAGTTTGGCAAGTGTCTATCACCTTTTTAACATGATCTATTTAATAAGTGACTTTTCCATTAGAGGATCCATCTGTAAAAACAAGGGCAGCATAATCTAAAGGTTGTTCAGAATAAACTTAAAGTAAGATAAAAGGATGTTTTTGCAGAAATAACAGTAGGGGCTTTCCAGGGAGATGATATGTAACTTCTCCTAGAAACCCAAGAAAGGCTTTTGCCTAGCTTAAAGAATTCTGTAACAAATTTTCAAACTGCTGGGCTGTAATTGGAACAGTTATAATCTGAGGGTCTTGTGCAAATAATTCTTTGCTTTTTTTTCTTCCTTTGCTAATTAATTGGGCTTGAGTTGACAAATATTCTCCAGTGCCTGTCAACATTTTATAAGTAGTTTTATCTCGAGGCCTTTTTAATATATACTTCTTTGCTAGCACTTTATCCCTGTCCTCATAATCAGATTTCCAAATTAAATATGTTCCCCCAGACAGGCAGGATTTAGTGGTGGACATCCAATCAAAGGGGGTCAACCATGGGCTAGCCAAATTTTCCATTAATTGCAGAGTATAAGGAGAAGCCGGACCAAAGTCTTTAACTGTCATCTTAATCTCTTTTAATAATTTAAAGGAAATGGGCTCCCACTGAGGTTCCTCATCAGATCCAGGAAAAATGACTGGGAAACAGTCCTCTAGCATTTGCCCTTCCTTACGGGACTGTTGCATGGCTCCCATAAACCCTATGTTTGATAAAGGGGTTTTCTTATTTTTACCCCGTTGGTTTGTTGTTAGGTGATTTTTTGAAAGTGAACGAAAGGCCGGAAACAACTTGTCATGATGGTACTGAGTGGATTCCTCCTCCAGTTCAGCTGTGCAATCTGGGGGCAAGGGATTCTCTTCCCCTGAAGAAATTTTACTATCGCTATCACTACCAGATGATGAATTTTCAGTATTAATATTTTTACTTTCTACTGGGGGTGGTGAGGTTAAAGTGGCTTTATCTATATGAGTTTTATAGTTTCTTACTGACCCATCAAATGAAAGTGGTCTGTATTCATCCAGGTTTATTTCTTTAGCCATGCAAACCATTTCGTGTGTAGGCTCAAAACAATACTTTAGCACATTCCAAAGATGAAAGGCATTATAAGGAACTCCCTCAGGCCCATAAATCTCATAATGAGCCTTCATTTCTTTGCCCACCTTCATCCACGTTTCTAAATCTAGTGACCCTTCCTCAGCAAACCAGGGGGAAACTTGGTGCACAAAAGCGAGAAATTCCCGTAACTGTTTAGTGGATACAGTAATACCTCTGGTTTTTAGCATATGTCTCAGAATTTCGGCATATATATGCCCTACCCTGGACCCTGTATGTCCCATTATGATTATGATTTCTTGCCTCCGTACTTTTCTCTCTAAGTACCGGATCGTGTCCGTGGGTCTGTAGCACCCTTATGCAAGAATCCTATCCCTGATGAAATAGAAAAAGACTTACCTTCAGGTCCCTGTTCCAGGCGCCAAATGCCGGAGTCCAGCTGCGGCAGGGCAGAGGGTTCCCAAAGGTGGACAGGGAGTTGGTGAGTGAGAGACAGAAGACACTGCACACCAGTCTGTGAGTGAATCTGAATCTGCTATATTTTTCCAAAGCTGGAGTATATATTTGCTAACTTTTGGCAGTAACTTAAACCCCAAGCAGGAACCATCCCCGGCTTAGGGCCAGGCAGGGATAATCTTAAACAATATGTGTTAACTAACTTTTTTCACCTTTGTTACACTTTAATCTTGTTACTTAATTAACTTGGGAAATGTAAACTGACACACCGGGATGCCCACAGGAGGGAGAGATGGAGCAGCAGCTGTGAAGCTATCATGCATCTCCCTACATTTTTTCCCTCATCACTTATGGGAATATGGCAGGCCCTGTGAGGACAGTGCCTGTCTTGGGGCAAGGACTCTTCATATGAATCCAACCAGGCCTTACCTGTCATGGGCCTGCAGGACAGCAATTGGTGCTGTGCCTGTCTTAGGCAGCTGGTGGCATAACATATGTGTCCTAGTTGCCCGTCTCTGGCTACCAGTAGGAGAGCACCTGTCTTAGGTCAAGGACTCTTCATATGAATCCAACCAGGCCTTACCCGTCATGGGAATGCAGGACAGCAACTGGTCCTGTGCCTGTCTTACCTGGCCTTGGGGTAACATATGTGACCTAGTTGCCCATCTATGGCTGCCTGTGCAGTGTCTCAGGGCAGTTGTCTCACAGGAATCTTGTAAATCCTCCTCCATAAGCTTTCCATTTAAAGCCTCTGTATAAACCCTGTCATAATACTCACAGAAGGTAAAATTTCACAATTAGTTTTCACAAAGTTATCTAGAAGGTTTCTAGCAACAACTATGGAGTTTCTATTTTCAATTTCATAGTGAGTATTACAAGAAAATATATATATATGAATTACACAAACTACAATTATCAGTACAAAACATTACAAGATCCTTGCGCCCAATCGCTTCTTTTCCTGGAGAAGCGATTCCTTGAAGCGCTCTCCTCAACCCATGGACCTCATCAAAAGGCATGGATGGACTAGGAAGCGGCAGACTGCTGTCTTCGCTTGGAATTACATAACGTAACAGCAATGCCACTTTTCTGAAATTCAACCCATGACAATGTGTTGCTATGACACTACTGAGTGTTCCAATACGTTAGGGAATCCAACTGACAAATGGTGGCATTTCAATCAGTGTGAGGAAAAGGGCGATTTCCCCTTTGCCAGCTGTAGGCTGACTTCCCATGGAAGCAGATATTTATACAAAATATTAAAGGAAAATTTTCAAAAAGAGTATAAAACAAACTCTCAACTTCATTTCAGTTGGCTTCAACCTTCAAGGGTTCTTTCTGAATTTTTGGCCTCTAAAATTTATTTGAGAACACCTCCTTGGTAGCTAAGACTCTTGAAACACTGAAACATATTGTCACATTTTCTGACCCCATCTAAAAATGAAAATGGAAACCACAGCTTACTGCAACTCAGAGCACACAATTTTCCAGCTCGCCAGGGTCACCAATGCTAAAGTGGATACTTTTAATGAGGCCTCAAACTGCCAGTCTGGGCCAGACACTATGAGCCTCTCATGTCCACTTTCTTCCCTTTCCTGAGACAAATAGCTCAGGCCATTTCACTCATTCTTCAACTTTTCAACTTAAACCAGGTCTCCTTGGGATTAGTGCCTCTGAGCTG
Source organism: Hydrochoerus hydrochaeris (assembly GCA_004027455.1). Classification (NCBI taxonomy): domain Eukaryota; kingdom Metazoa; phylum Chordata; class Mammalia; order Rodentia; family Hydrochaeridae; genus Hydrochoerus; species Hydrochoerus hydrochaeris. The sequence continues at coordinate 7,384 of PVLA01012754.1, read as the reverse complement.
TAAGCATTTGATGACAAACCTTGGGCAAGTACAGCCACTTCCTCAGCTCCAGGCCTTGTATATTCTCCCAAGTTTCATGGAAGGTGCCAATAAAGGTGTGTTAGAGAAGGAAAAGTACATAGTGTGAAAACCTGTCCCACCCACTCCTCTAATGTATCACTTGTGTCATTTCAACAGTTTGCTAAGTTTATTTGGGTCTAGGGACATGGAATTTTCCATGAGTTTTGGAGAGAAACATTTTATTCAAGAAAAGATTCAGTTGTTCTCTGAACCACTGAAAGTCATGGACCCAATTTCTATGTTGTTCTCATCCAGCAGGTTATATGTGGAGTTTCGGAAAATGTGCTGATCCTTGTGTCTGTAGCATGTTGTTCAGTTCTATACTGAGACAGGAGCTCATGTCTAGGATCCTCAGTTCAATGCTGCCTAAGCTGTTGACCTCCTCTAATATGGGTTCTGACAAATGTAAACCACGTGGAAATAGGCAAGCTGAGGCAGCTACACCCAACATTCATGCCTTGCAGGAGTTCTCATTATGTAAGGCACTAATCCTCTGAATCCCACTCACCAGAGAAAACTGATATCAGCATATTGGCAAGAAGGCAGGACTGAATGTGTTTAGAGATGGCAGGCTTAGAAAGGAAGCCCTCTCTATTGCATTGTGACATTTCCCTCTCTTGAAATTTGTTCCCTCCATGCATTTGAAAAATTACATCCACTGTCTGAGTGATGTTTGTGCCCCTTAGAACGCAGGACAGAGAAAGAGGCTCTCCAGGAAGTTTGATTCTATTCACTTAGTGTGAGTACACTTTATCATGAGGAAAATGCAAAAAATATCATGAAGAATATGAGCAAGGGAAAGGAAAATACTGCATTAGTGGAGTGGCTGAGTTTATGGAAACATGCTGGAATGCTGAAGAGCTGGGCCACACCTAGGTAGAGCAATAAAGAGGCTTAAGTTTGCCAGGCAACAACGCTTGGCTGTGATTCGCTGAGCAGCATTGTGAGCTGGAGCCCAGAATCTAGGACACAGCTGTGGCCTCAGGGACCTGGATCACAATGCTGTATGTTGTCATGGAGACATAGGTAGTAGGCAGGTCCTTTTAGGGCAAGATTAGAAAAGGCTTTGTATAAAACAGTATTTTTTCTGAAAGTTCCCTTGATGGAGTTTGTTCACGAGTAGATGGAAAATGCCTGCAAATCTACCCATGGAGGCAGTGCCAGTGGGGCATGAGACATCTCAGGACCTGGCAGTTGATTTTTGCCACCATTTTCCATTGAGTTTCTTCATTCCAGTTGAACATTATGTCATTTGGCTGAGTCCTCTTCCCTAAATTCTTCACAGAGTGGTTGCTTGTAACATTCACAGGCAGTCCAAGTGCTGTCTGTGGAATTTCTCAGCAACAAAACCTGTGCAAGCACATTGGATTTGCAATCTCAGAGTGGGTTTCAAGTGGAATTTCAGGGACAGCCATCCTGAAACAATTCATATTCCAATGAGCGTGGTTTCAACAGGTTCTCCAGGCAATATGTGTGAAAATACTCTGTCTTGTCTATACCAGGGCTCATAATGGAGCAAATCAAGTAGAAAGGGAAGGAAAGCTAAAGGAAAATTTATAGAAAAGAGACAGAGCCAGTCAAACTGTGGTTTAAAAGGAAAAAGTAAAAAGCACAAAAACCCTGGGACTATGATGAGGAAAATTGAATTTCAGCATTATCACATTATTCCTAAAAGATTTCATAGTTGTTGTCACATATGTGAACTAACACCATGGGGAGGGAAGCACAAAGCAGGAAATTATGCAGGGAACCCTAAGAGAAGACAGAAAAGGACGGGAGAGACAAGCCCGTAAAAACCTCTGTATCCATCCGCTTAGAGAGGAGTTTTGGGGAATGGGGCAGGTGTCAAGAAGACATATTTTCTATGGTGTCAGAGCTCCACACATGAGATTATCACTTCACATGTCATTCCAATTTTGGCATGGGAATTCCTGAGCTAGATGGTCTGGGGAATACAGAGTTCAGCTTTAAATCCTTCAATAGATAGTCATTCAATGAGATTGGAGGAAACCAGTGTAAAAGTTTTCATTTTCTTTTCTGGCTCTTTTTGCGTTTTTTGTTTTTTCTTAGGTTTCTGTTTTTCTAGCTCTCTCTTGGTGAGACAAACAGGTTCACCTCCACATTCTATAACGGACTCTTCAAAGCACAGCACAGGAATCAACTGTGGGGTATCATACATGAGAACAGATTTTCTCCCAAGAAAACCAGATAGTCTGACAGGTACTGACACTTTTCATCCACCCCAAATGTTGCTCTAAACCCCTTTTTCCAGCATTTCGAATGTTTCATCTTTCTCCTCAATGGTCTTTTGGGAAGCTGCTTACTCGGGAAGGGAAATTTTGACTGTGTTGACACTGTAGAGTATGGTGTGTGCCTTCTGTGATCCACAGTAAATATCTCAGGGTCTACTAAGTTGACCTTTTCCTGTGCTCTGCTGTCTCCTGTCCCCAATCCACTCCCATCAGATGGCCTGGAGGGAACACATTTTCTGAGCTCTTCAAAGGAATTTGTTATCATTTGTTTGTAACAATCACCCAGGTCCTTCCTTTTTCCGCAAACCTTGGCCTCTGAGGAATGCCCTATTCTACTGGGCAGGGGGCTTTGGCTTCTAATCACTTGCCCTTTTCTGAGCATTTTGGCCCCCTGGGGATTGACCAGCCTGGCAGTGGTAGACTACAGTCTTCCCTTGTAATTGCACAACATGGCAGCAATGCTTCTTTTCTGAAATTCAACCAGTGACAATGTGTTTCTATGACACTTCTGAGTGTTCCAATCCATTAGGGAATCCAACTGACAAAACCTAAACCCCTTTTGCCAACATTTAGAATGTTTCATCTTTCACCTCAATGGTCTCTTGGGAAGCTGCTTACTAGGGAAGGGAAATTTTGACCGTGTTGACTCTGTAGAATATGGTGTGTGCCTTCTTTGATCCATATGAAATATCTCAGGGTCTACAAAGTTGACCTTTTCATGTGCTCTGCTGTCTCCTCTCCCCAATCCAATCCCATCAGATGGCCTGGAGGGAACACATTTTGTGAGGTCTTCAAAGGAGTTTGTTATCATTTGTTTGTAACAATCCACCCAGGAAATTCCTCTTTCCTCAAATTTTTGCCTCAGAGGAATGCCCTATTTCACTGAGCAGGGGGCTTTGGCTTCTAATCACTTGCACTTTTCTGAGAATTTTGGCCTCCTGGGGATTTTCAAACCTGGCAGTGGTCAATAGACTGCAGTCATCCCTTGTAATTACACAACGTGACAGCTATGCCTCTTTTCTGATATTAAATCTGTGACAATGTGTTGCTATGACACTTATGAGTGTTCCAATCCTTTAGGGAATCCAACAGACAAACGGTGGCATTTCAATCAGTGTGAGGAAAGGCGTGTTTTCCCCTATGCCACCTGTAGGCTGACTTCCCACGGAAGCAGATGTTTATACAAAATGTTAAAGAAATGCTGCAAATGACATAAAGGTGTGTGCTGTCACCTATGTGACATATAGTAAACATGTCATTGGTCTAAATGTCATATATGTCACCTATGACAAAATTTTCATAAATGTCACTTATGCCACATAATTCGAATACATCTCTTATGCCATTTATGACATACAAATGTCATATATTTCAAAAATGGCATAAAAACCCTAAAAGTGACATGTCACTTGTGTCATAGATGTCACAATTGTGACAAATCTCATCTGTCACATTTAGCGCTCTCAATCTCTGCCTCATTTCAGCACTGCTATTTTCTGACTTTGTCTACTTTATTTTGTGCTGCTGACTGTCATGCTCAGAGGATCCTTTCTGCTGCACTTCCTTCAATCCTGGTAATAATATTGTCTCTGTCTAAAATGAACTTCAGTATTCTCGGTAGGGTTTGGATTTGTGTTCAACAAATCCCCCCATTCAATTATGACATCGAAGCACAATTGCAATTTCTCTGGTGCATAACATTCTCTCGTTATACTTAAGTATGTTATCTGGATTATTGATATGGCCCATATGGCATCTCTATCATATATGTGATAAGTTTCACGTATGTTATAATCTTCATACATGTCATAATTGGCACATATATGCCATATGTGTCACATATAATATTTTTATATCATAACAAGTTCATTAATGTCAGATATACATTCCATGAATGTCATAAATGTCACAAAGGTGAGTTAGGTCCAAAATGACGTAAGTGTAACATTGATCATATATGTCACATACATCTTAAATGTCACATATGTTTTAAATGTCACGTGTCACAGTGCTTGTCACAAATACCCCCATTTCCCTTAAGCCATGGAAGCAACTTGCAATTTCTCTGATGGGTAACATTCTCTCTTAATTTTTAAGATTGTCCTCTGGATTGGTTATATGTCATACATGTCACACATATCACCAATGTGATTAGGGTCATAGAGGTCATAAACCTCATACATCTCATAGTTGGCACATATACGTCAAACGTCACGTATGAAATTTTTAAGTCATAGAAAGTTCATATATGTCACATATATGTCACATATATGTCACATGCATGCCCCCCAAAAATAAGTGCCACAAACGACATACAGTTGTGTTCTCTCACAAATGACCTTAATGTCACCGAGACCTTATATGTCACATATGTACTGAATGTCACATATGTCACCTATGTGACATATACTAAACATGTCATGGGTCTAAATGTCATATATGGCACCTATGTCATAAATATCATAAATGTCACTTATGCCACATAAGTGGAATACATCTCTTATTCCATTAGTGACATACAAATGTCATATATTTCATAAATGGCATATAAATCCTAAAAGTCACATGTCACAAGTGTCATAGGTGTCACAATTGTGACAAGCCACATCTGTCACAATTAGCACTCTCAATCTCTGCCTCGTTGCAGCACTGCGTTTTTCTTACATTTTTGGTCTATTTTTCTCTTGGTGCTGCTGCCTGTCATGCTTAGAGGATCCTTTCTGCTGCAGTTTCTTCAATCCTGGTAATGATATTGTCTCTGTCAAAAATGAGCTTCAGTATTGTGTGTAGGGTTTGGATTTGTGGTCACCAATTCCCCCCATTCAATTATGCCATGGAAGCACACTTGCAATTACTCCGATTGGTAACATTCTCTCGTTATACTTAAGTATGTTATCTGGATTATTGATATGGCCCATATGGCATCTCTATCACATATGTGACAAGTTTCATGTATGTTATAATTTTCATACATGTCATAATTGGCGCATAAGTCATACGAGTCACATGTGATATTTTTATATCATAAAAAGTTCATATATGTCAGATATAAATTCCATGCATGTCATAAAGGTCACAAATTTCACAAAGGTGAATTAGGTCCAAAATGATGTATAAGTCACATTGAATATACATTTCACATATGTCATAAATGTCACATGTGTCACATTTCTTGTCACAAATACCCCCAATTCCTTTAAGCCATGGAAGCAACTTGATATTTCTCTGATGGGTAACATTCTCTCTTTATTTTTAAGATTGTCCTCTGGATTGGTTATGTCATATCTGTCAACCATATCACCTATGTGATTAGTGTCATACATGTCATAAACCTCATACATGTCATAATTGGCACATATACATCACACGTGTCACATGTGAAATATTTTTTGTTATTCATAGGTCATATATGTCACATATATGTCACATGCATGCCCCAAAAGACATAAATACCACAAATGACATAATGCTGTCTTCTGTCACAAATGACCTTAATGTCACAGAGACCATAAATGTCACATATGTTGTGAATGTCACATATGTCACTTAAGGGACATATACTGCACATGTCATTGGTCTGAATGTCATATATGTCACCTATGTCACAATTATCATAAATGTCACTCATGACACATAATTCGAATGCATCACTTATGCCATTATTGACATAGAAATGTCATGTATTTAAAAAATGGCACATTAACCCTAAAAGTCACATGTCACAAGTGTCATAGGTGTCACAATTGTCACAAGTCACATCTGTCACAATTCGCACTCTCAATCTCTGCCTCATTTTAGCACTGCTATTTCTGACTTTGTTTGTCTATTTTTCTCTTTGTGCTACTGCCTGTCATGCACAGAGTTTCCTTTCTGTTGCAGTTCCTTCAATCCTGGTAATGATATTTTCTCTTTCAAACATGAGCTTCAGTATTCTCTGTAGGGTATGGATTTGTGTTCACCAATACCCCCCATTATATTATGTCATGGAGGCACAGTTTCAATTACTCTGATGGGTAACATTCTCTCAGTATAATCAAGTATGTTATCTGGAATTTTGATATGGCCCATATGGCATCTCTATCACATATGTGATAAATTTCACATATGTTATAATCTTCATACATGTAATAATTGGCTCATATATGTCATACGTGTCACATGTGATATTTTTATGTCATAAAAAGTTCATATGTATCAGATATATATTCCATGCATATCATAAATGTCACAAATGTCACAAAGGTGAGTCAGGTCCAAAATGATGTAAAAATCACATGGAACATATAGGTCACATATGTCATAAATGTCACATGTGTCACATTGCTTTCACAAATACCCCCCGTACTTTTAAGCCATGGAAGCAAATTGCAATTTTTCCGATGGGTAACATTCTGTGATTATTTTTAAGATTGTCCTCTGGATTGGATATATGTCACATGTGTCACACATATCTCCTATGTGATTAGTGTCATTGATGTCTTAAGTGTCATTCATGTCATAATAGTCATGTAAATGTCATGCGTGATACATGTTAAATTTTATTTTCTTAAAAACTCATATATGTCAGATATATTGCCATGCATGTCATAAATGTCACAAATGTCACAAAGGTGAGTTAGGTGCAAAATATTATAAATGTCACATTGAACATATATGTCACATTTGTCATAAATGTCATATGTTTAACATTGCTTGTCACAAATTCCCATATTTTCATCATGGTATGGAAGCAACATGCAATTTATCTGATGGGTAACATTCTCTCTTTATATTTATGATGGTCCTCTGGATTAGTTATATGTCATATATGTCACACATATCTCCTAATTGATTAGTGTCATATATGTCATAATGTTCATAAATATCATAATTGACACATATCTGTCACACATGTTACATATGAAATTTTTACTTCATAGATAGTTCATATATGTCAAACAGATGTCAAATACATGCCCCAAAAGACATAACTGCCACAAAGGACATAAAGCTGTCCTCTGTCACAAATCACCATAATGTCACAGAGACAATAAATGTCACATATGTCATGAATGTCACATATGTCACATCTG
>PVLA01012753.1:0-41837 GCA_004027455.1 Hydrochoerus hydrochaeris | reverse complement strand
ATAGTAACCAGTAAAAAATCACTAGTTGATAATTACATATTTTCCTCTTAGATGCAGTTGTTCAAGTTACAAAAGTAAAGTCCACAAAGTGGACATCCAAACAGTGAGACTGCAGTCAGTTTTGCTCATCCATCCAACTAAAACTTTAGCAACATGGTTATTAATTCCACACACTCAAACATACATGCAGTTATATCCTTTAGAATACTCTCTTTTCATTTTTTTTCTTTACAATAATTATAATCCATTCTCGTAAACTACTTAGAAGTTCTACACATGTATAAGTCTCTACACATATACCTAGCCTTTCTGTATTAGAGGGAGAAGCAAATCAAAACAAATCAGCAATACAAATTCTTAGAGAAACATGAAATGAAAAGAACATACAAAAACAACACTAGGTGATCTACGGTAGTTACTATGATGTCTCTTGTTATTTTCAATAAAATTGTCTATATCATCAAATATAAACTTAGCATTGTTTTACACTATTATTAAAATCTAAACATTGGAGACATTATAGGACTTCAAATGCAGTTAACAATCAAACCAGAATGGGAATCCTATTGAATCATGTCATCTTCAGAGTAGTTGCCCCTACTCTCAGACTCGACACTCTCAAGCATACCAGAGTCAAATAAAATCAGTCAAGATAAAACAGTGATATAACAAATCTTTTCTGTTTTATCTCTGTCATGCTATTTTTCTGTTGTTATTTGTTTACTTTTCTCCTTCATTGCACTGTCTGCCCCTTTTTCTGAGGCCTTTCTGCCATTATTCCTGGAACCCTGGTGGTTTTCTTCTCTCTCTCTAGAATGTCCTTCAGTATTCTTTGCAGGGTTGGATTGGTGGTCACAAACTCCCCCAGCTCCTCTTTGTTGTGGAAATATCTTGTCTCTCCATTAATTTTGAGAGACAGTTTTGCAGGGTACATCATTCTGAGTTGGAGGTTATTTTCTTTCAGGGCTTGGAAGATTTCACTCCAAGCTCTTCTTGATTTGATGGTTTGCATTGAGAAGTCTGCTGTGATTTTGATGAGTTTTCCTTTATAGGCAATCTGTTTCTTTTCTCTGACCGCTTTTAATATTCTGTTTTTGTGATGGATTTCTGGGATCCTGATTATTCTATGTCTGGGTGTAGATCTGTTTGGGTTGTAGCTGGCTGGAGTTCTATATGCCTCATTTATCTGAACTTCACTTCTGTTACCTATGTTTGGGAAGTTTTCCTTAATTATTTCTGTGAATAGATTTTTTATTTCATTTGTATTTGTTGCTGCATCTTCATTCACATATTTTATTCTTAGGTTATAAACCTCTTGTCATCTTCTAGCCTTTGTATCATTGCTTCCTGGTTCCTTGTTATTTTTAAGAGACCCTTCCTTTCATGATCATACTTTGCAAATCTATCTTCAAGTTTTGAAAGTTTGTCTTTAGTTTCTGTTAAAAGGTTTTGCCAGGTTTCAATGGAGTTTTTAATTTCCTATATTCTCTTTGGATCTGTTTCACATATTTCTAGATTTTGTTTACATTCTTCATCAAAGGCTTCTCTCCTTTCTCTGGGTTCCTCTATTCTTTCATTTGTATCTACTTGAGAATTACCCAGGACTTCTTTTATTAATCTTCTTATATCTTGCTTCACCTGAGTTAGAATTTCAGATTTAAATTTGACGATGAGGTCACGGATGTATTTCTTTATTTCCTATGAGGCTGTCTCTGACATTACAGGTTTGCTGCTCTCAACATCCTCTGCATTTACCTCTGTTGGACTCACTTTCCCTGGTTCTGCAGTTGGGGACCTTTTGCTCTTTCTCTGTCTTGTCATGTTTTCGGCCCCCTTCAGATGGGTGGGTGGTGGAGGTCTCTGGGCCTTTCCTATTGCTTACAGTTTTTCTGCAGCACACTTGCTAGGGAAGTACTGCCCCCCAGTCTGCTGCGGATCTGAGAGTTGCACAGTGAGAGCTGGCTCCTCCCCCTACGCCAGTCAACCAGTTTATGCTTCAACAAGTTTGTGTGTTCCCTGGGGATGCCACTGGCCCAGAAAAGCCTCATCCCTGGCTATTGAGTTTCAACCAGGGGCGTGGCCCTGCCCAAGCAGATCCTACCAATCTGCTTTGGACTAGGAGTCATCAGCAGACGCTGCCCCAAGTTTTGATTCAAGTCGGCCCTGCCCAACTCCCAAATGTCACCCGGCCAGTCCTCCCGGTTTGGAGATTCCAGTTCCCGTCACTCACCAAAGTTCATGCATTTCGACTGGCTGTTTCCACTCCCTGTCTCAGGGCCTCCTCCAGCGGAGGGTCTAGAGCTCACCAACCCCTGCTCTCGGCAGGGCCGCGATCTCAGCTCAATCGTGAGTCACCTGACTTTAAGACGGGCTGGTACAGCGATCGGGGCTTGCCCAGCTCCAGCCCTCTGTCCATGCTTCCTTTTCTTCTTTCTTTTTTCTTTTTCTTTTTCCTCAGTTTCTTCCTGGGTCATGAGAATTCCTCTCCTTTTGTCTGGCTTTCTCCATGTTGCCAGATTCCAGCATCTGAGTTGTTTTTATTTTTTTTCCTCAGAGAGGCTCTCTTATTGTGCCACCACTCAGTTGACCATCTTGGAATCCCCCTTGAATTTCTTATATCAGAGAAATTTCTATAATGTTAAGGCTTCCATGTCTAATTCATTTTATTTAACATTACGGTCTGCAGGTGCTTCCATTTTCCTACAAATGGTTCAGGCTTATCTTTCTTTATGGCAGAGTAGTACCCCAATGTGTTTAAATACTACATTTTCTTTATCCATTCATCTGCTGATGGACTTATAGGCTGCTTTCAAGATTTAGCTATCATAAGTTGTGCTGCTATAAACATGGGTAAGCATGTACCACTATGATATAATGTTTTTAACTCTTTTGGGAAGGCATCTTGAGGGGGAAGACCTGGGTCAAGTGGATTTCCTCACTTTGAGGAATCTCCATACTGATTCCCATGGTGGCTGTGCTAGTTTACATTCCCATGAACAATGCAGAAGAGCTCCTTTCCCCTGCAGCCCTGCCAGAATTGGTTACTATTCGATTTCCTGATGACAGTCATTCTTTTTGGCATAAAATACAATCTCGGTGTTGTTCTAACAACTCATGGTGAATAATTTTTCATGTATTTGTTGGCTATTTGCACTTTTTCTGAGAAGTATATACTCATTTTAGTTGCCTGTTTCAGATTGGGTATTCTATTTAAGGGAGTGTAATTTTTTTTGAATTCTTTACATATTCTGGATTATTACTTGTTTGAGGGATAACTAGCAATTTTCTTCCCATTCTGTAGTTTGTCTCATTACTCTGTTGGTTGTTTCCTTTGCTTTGCAGAAGCTTTTTAAGTTGATGTGGTCCCATTTGTTGGATTTTGGTATTATTCTTGTTCCAGTAAAGTTCTGTTCAGAAGGTCCTTGCCTACAACTATGTCTTTTATAGTGTTTCTAGATATGGATCTAGATTCGACCTTCTGCATGTGGATGGTGAATTTTCCCAGCACCATTTGTTAAAGAGGCTAATTTTCCTCCAGTGTGCTTTTGGCTCCTTTGTCATATAGGTGGGGTTATTTCTGCACCCTCTATTCTGTTTTATTGATCTACACGCCTGTTTTTGTACTAGTACCATACTGTTTTTATTGTTGTAGTTTTGTAATATAACTTTAGATTTGGGATTGTGATGCCTTCTGGTTTAGCTCTTGTTCCTGGATTGTTTTTGCTATTCTGCATTTCTTTTGAGAGTCCTCAACCATTTGTCCTTCTGAATTTAGCTCCAGTGTCACTGCTTTTGCGAAGCCTCCCTGATAACCTCTAGAGAGAGTCCTTCTGTGTTCTCTTGCAACTTTATTCCTATCTGTTTACAGAGGTGATAAGATGAAGGCCCACTTTCTTTTCTAGTTTCTTTAATTTGCTGTTGTTACTATTATTTCCATGTTTATTGGCTGACAAGTCCCTAAGAAATGGGACACTTTGCATACAAATTGAGATTTCTCATTTCTTTTGATTCTTGAAGAATGGCTAACCCTGGACCTACACTTGTTGGCAGCTATCAGGTAAAGCCTGGCACCAGTTGTCATTTTAGGGGACCCTACATCTTCTTCCTTCTTTACCTGTGCATCATCCTGGCCCTTGAAATCTCACCTTCATCACAATGAGCACTGATGTTTCATTGTTAAAGTTCTGGTCTTAAAATAACCCTAGTTTGAGAGGGGTAGATAGATGCTCACAGAGAAAACACTGTTTTGGGGGGAAAAAAAAGTATCAAGTCAGTGAAGTCTAAAAATCAAAGAGAAAATGTCTGCATGTTATAATTACTATTTGCCTTTTAATTAAAAGTATTTTTTTAAAAAATTAATGTAATCTAATTATAGAAAGTCAAAGTAAGTGGCATGATGTTTGCATAAGGAGTATAATGGGGAAATATTAGCAAACAAGTTATAACTGCTAAATTTTCTTACTAATTAAGGTTACTATTTAAACTAAATGCACTGTAGTTGACAACATACTGAAGGTGAATTACATGTCACAGGAACCACACCCACATTTCAGTGCAAGAGAAAAATGTAGCTGACTGGTGTGGAAAGAGGCCACCACAAATAAATTCAGGGACCTCAAGGACAAGCACCTGGCTGACTCATTGCTTTCTGGGACTCTCCAGTCTCCAGGGAAAGGTGCTGGGAGTTGGGTGCTCCTCCCAGTGCTCAGCAAGGAAGTGGGTGGCATCCAACCAGAGCTCTAGTGAGGCCATTCGGTAAGTGCTCTATTAACAGTACTTACATGCCTGGGAGGCTTGACACTGTACCTTATATTTAACTTCTCCTTTGACAGTAATTTCAAAAGGATGGTTGGTTCTAAAAAATTACAAGGTCTCATTGAAGGGAATAAATGGAATAAATTGTCCCATTCCCACAAGAGCTTCCCTATGAATTGATTACCCAGCCACATGTGCACAGTTACAGTATGCATTCAGCTCTGAGCCTAGATGTCAAAGTTATTCTGGCTTGTGGGTATATCTCTGTTGCTTGATGACCAAATCTTCAATTCTGTATGTTCAGATAATTCTTTTTATTTTGGGATCAAGACCTTCTCTCTTTCCTCATCAAAACTTTTTCTCATTCTTTTGAACTTTTTCTGGGTCACTTTCCTCCAGGAAGCCTTGTCTGAGTATCACACACATTTCTGATGACCCAGGAGGCAAAGGCCGCCCACTGGGGACCCAGTGCATGCTCCTGTTTCCTCACATGGGCACAGCAGCCCTGGGTCCACACGGAAGCTACTCTGGTCCTCGGCCCTCAGGCTTTTGTCTTCAAATATGCCATAGTGGCATGAGGATTATTCTGAGGTGCAGATATTTGGGAAACAAATGATGTAGGAAAGAGCATTTTGAAAATTTCCATTATCTGCTTAAACGAAGAGCTTCCCAAAAGATTTCAATGGTTTCTTCCAGGAAATGGACTCTTGTCACCAAGAAATGTCAGCACCACGCCCAAGCACTGTCACACATGATCACATCTCCCATCTGTTCTCCTAAAGGCCCACATATGTTTTCTTAAGGTCAGCTGCTTTCCCAGAAGTGTCCATATTCTCCCCACTTTCCCTTGTCACATGGTACACGAGCTTCAAATACTTACCTCCTCCCTGAGTCCTGTATCTGTAAACTCTGTACAAGATGACTGAAATCTATTTTTCTCTTTAATCTGTTAGACTGAGTTTAATTCACAGGCTCCCAGTTAGAGAACATAGGAAGGTAAAAGACAAGTTTTCATTTGCAACATTTAGAGCACACAGGAACATGACTATCCAAATCCTAGGACCAGCTCTTGGTCACGAATGTCTCCCAGATCCCTACCGGCCTTCTCTCTGCATGCAAGGAGCTGCGGGAGGCTCTGACCAGGTACAGAATGCTGCAGCTCCTATGTCACTATCACTAACCACACAGATATATACACATAGTTGCACGTAACAGGGTGGATGAGAGGGGGAAGAGGGAAGGGAAAGGGGATGTAAAAAGATTTAATGATGTACATGTACCAAATACCCATGATGACTGTAAAAATTTTATGTCATAAACATGAACTCAAAAATAACACTAATAATGAACATGGGGACAGAGGGTCTAGAGACTGAAGGAGAGAGTTGAGAGGGGAGAGGAAGGTGAATAAAAGGAACTGAGATGTGTTACATGCTTATATCTGCTCCCTAAAATGAATGTAAACTTCATGTACTGCTGCTGTGTACTAATGAAAAGAGAGTATTATGGAAGATGCCTGCTAGAGACACTCTAGGGGGTAAAGGAGCTACTATTTCCATAAATCGTTAACCCCACATGACTTAGAGGCGGGCTCCCGTTGCATTCGTTTTCTGTAACACTTTAGAACAGTGATTCAAGCATCACTGATGTGTCGAGATGCTGAATGCTACTGCACGTCTCTTGTTGTAAGTGTATGAATGCGCACCCTGCAGGGAAAGACACTGGTCACTTTTCAGCTCTCTCACATCTCCTATACTGTTCCATTTCCTTCACTTTATTTTCCAACTTCCCTCTTGGACTGTTCTCCTCCAACCATTCTGCTCTGAGAAGGTCTTCATTGCCCCCCAGCCCTGCTGTTTCTACGCCCAGGCCCTCATTTCTCCCAGCACTATTCCAATGCCCTTGGAGGCCCCTTCACATTTAGGCTTAACACAGGCCTTGACTGGATCCCATCTGCTCTACACAGACCCCTGGAAATACTCTGGCCTCAAGGACATCTTTAGCGCCGACTCATGCATGTTGTTCATTCTGCATCTATGACATTTGGCCTTTCGAACAGAATACATTTGCCTCTGTATCTTCAATTTGGTTGTGAATTTTCAGAGAATAATAGAACATCTCTGCCTACTTTTCATGGAGTACAGCACACTTCATGTAGCAGGTGCTCCACATGTTCATTGAGAAGTTCTCAACAAACTCAGTCTCTACATAGGGAACAACATGGAAAACAGTTGTTCACATTCACAAATCCACGGAATGAGTAGTATGCACGGCTGAAACCTAACACGGTAAAAACACGGATTAAACTTTCCTATTTCATCCACGGCGGCTGCCTCTCATCGGCAATCTGAACCTACCTGACTGGTGTCAATGGGGCTTGGGATAAAAGAGGCTTGGGAAAGGAACTGCGTGGTACCCAGCAGATCTCTCACGCCGTCGGAATCACGTTTGTATTCCTTGACAGGCTCCAATCGCATCTTCTCTTTTGGAAGTAAGGCTTCATAGCAAGGGGCGTAGCCAGAAGGAGGCAGGAACTTAAATTCTCCGTGGCGTCCACCCATGAGGAAACGTACTCTGTCATTTGAAGAATGCAGGAATAGAGAGATCAAAACACATCCTAGGCTAAATAAATGAAAATTGAAAAGCAGCTCCCAGTGTCCTCTTGATCACAAAATCATTTTGTTGGAAAGTGATTAAATTCAGGTTCATCTCAGGAGATATTTTAAAGTATGTCAAGAAGCAGTGAAGAGTGAACTGTGTGTGTGCTGTGACTCTCCACTGGCTGTATTGGATATGTTTTAAATTTTGTATTTGTAGATAAAATCACTAGGTTTTAAAACCAGAACTAATTTTGGGTCAGGGATATAGCTCAGCAGCACTGTACTGGCCCAGCAAACATGAGGTCCTGAGTTTGATTCTCAGTTAAAAAAAAAAAAAATATATATATATATATATACACACACACACACACTGAAGAATTAGTGTGGGAAAAAAATTATATATTTTTTCCTTGTGGTATAAATTCAATATGATCTTTATAGAGAATAATGTCCTCATCATTCCTTTCAATATTATAGTCACACCCATAGTAATTACATACCAGAATAATTGAGAAAATTATATATGCATCAATTAAAGAGATGTAATACAACTATCCAGAGAAAACATGAGTATTTAATATTGAGCAAAATATTAGTGTTAACCACAAATGGCACATGCGGCATATGATATTTAATAAAGATATGTTGGAGGGGCTCTAGGTCCTCAAAACAGCCACAGGAGGGGACTTCATGGTGGCAGGTGCGGGGGTAGATGGGCAAGAGCTTGCTTGCTAGGATGCCAGTGGCTGGCTCAGGGGCAGCACCTTCTGCCGGGATTCCGGCCTGGTCCCCTGGCCACCCTGTACCTCTCCTGGGACTTGCCGAGAAAAGGGAAAGAGCTCTCAGAGGCTCATAGCACTGACAGGCAGGTGCTAACTACCAGCACACAGAAATATTTCAGTATTTTAGTTCAGCCTAGTAAGTATGCTAAAGAATTTCACCTTCACATCCATAGGGTAGGTTAGCCTTACACCTCAGGGGATGAGGCGTAAGCAGCAGGGCTATCTATGAGCCCTGGCAAGAAGTTAGGATTTTTTTTCCAGGTGGGAATCTGCTCATGAGCTTTAAGATGAGGAAATACCAGATTCTTCCACAGCCCTAGGTTGATGGTTTGGGGTTCAACGAGGATTCCCTTGAAGTCGTTACAGTGAGGTGAGTGTGGGTTAGACCAAGGTGACCCCAGCAGCCAAATCTCAGTTTGGTTTAGAATTAGGGTTGTTAGGAGATGCTGAAGGATGAGGTGTAGATGCGGTGGTGATGGCAGGGTGATGTATGTGGAGGAACTTATTATTTAGCAAAGCTCTCACAGTGGAAGACTTTTCAACAGATCTAATTTCCTTTAATGGGAACACTCTGTTAAGGCAGACTTGTAGAAATCTTAGTGCTGGCTGCATAATTAAGATGTGGGGAATATCTTAATTATGAAACTAGAAAATAAAAATTGCTCCAAGTGGAAAGTGTTTTCTTTCTTCCTAATAGGAACAAATTCTTTCTCTCAAACATCACTGAATAAAATGCGACTCTAAAATTAACCAAAACTCCCACTTTCCCATTTTAAAAAGTCCTAAAAAACAACAATGTAGAATCAGAACCACAATTGCCCCTTGTGACTGCACCTACACTAAGTGTTATATAATAGGGCATGATCTATGTGTATGAAGCTTATGAACAAATGACATTAAAATGAATTGAGTCATTAGCCTACAGTGTTACTAACTTAGTAAAGCTTCAGGAAGTAATGACTAAAGCTTGGAAATTATTTGTTGAGCACTTCCCAATTCAATTGCACCATAACAGATTGTGCTAGTGGCAAAGGATAAAATTGGACCTTTTCAACCGATGAATTAGTGTGGGAAGTTTTCTGCCTCCTTCTTCTCATGAAGCATCCTTCCTGTGAGATGCTGAATGCCTGGGAGCTTATACAGCAAGTGTTTTCTGTTACCCACTAGCGTTTGGGTTCCAAGAGCATATAAATGGTCTCGTAAGAGGACCTCAGATGGAATTCATTATTCATGAGCGCTCTTGCCAGTTCTGTTTCAAAATTTCTCTAACATTTTAAAATGAAGTGAAGTTTCACATATCATTTAAAGAGAAGAATGCTGTCTCTTTTTATATTTACTTATTAAAAATGGAGTGGTAATTTGGTTATAAATCTTATCTCTTCTAATGGCCACAAAAGCTGTAAAATGAAAAATTAATGTAGACAGAAATCTGTGTTTACTGCTCACTGAAGCGCCCTTCTTGAACATCATTACACTGTGCTTCACTGGGTGGAAGACGAGATTTTGGACTGCTTCAGAAGTCCTGCCAGGCAAGGGCTCTGGAACCCAGCAGGTGGGACTGACCTGGATCTGCCCCCACAACTTCCTCCATCCGTGGCTCCATTCCTCTTGGAAGCAATGACCTGGCCTGAGTCCGCTGGAGGGGATCTGACAAACAGCTGCCAGTACTGGGGGCCCCCCTCAGTACCCTGGGACCCTGGGATCATCCAGACTGAGAAATAAAATGTAAGTTTGAAGGGAATAATGAAAAGAAGGAAATAAATGCCTGAAAATCACTTTTTAATTACTGGAGTATGGCATTGCAGTGGGCTCTCAGTTTTAGTAGGGTCCAAAGGCAGACTTAAAAATCCATAATTCTGAGGATTCCCAATATGTTCATGTCATAAAGAGATGTTCTGGGTCACCACACACATCGTGCAGAGCAGAGCAGAGCAGCCTGCCAAAGAGGTTCTAGCTTTGATTCACAACTTCCTCTAGAATGAAGAGGGAAAGGATTCCCTTGGGAGACTCAATCTGGAGAAAGAGGGGTGCTGGCTTCTACCAGAAGTCAGCTGAGGAGGGCCACAGGGTGATATACACCCAGGAGCCCCCTGGAGCTTGGTGAGGGACATATTTACTTGGCAAGAGAACAGAAAGGGCAAGAAAAAGCTTTAGGATGGAGAACTCCAGGGTGACATCAGGGACCAGTTTAATGAAGGAGACTGATGTCAGCCATCTAGAGGCTCAGAAAGATAAATGACTGGGGAGAGGGGGCAGACATGGAGGAGACGTGGGGTGAGTCTAGGAAGCAGCCAGCAGCAGTGCTAGGGCTGTACTGTAAGATCTATGGTAGGAGCTCCCATCTGAGGCTAAGGACACCCCAAAAGGGCCCCAAAAGAGAAAACCACAGTAATTGTAATTTGGAACCAATTGTAATTTGGAATTGGAATTGGAATTGGAATTGGAATTGGAATTGGATGCAAAGGTCCAATGCCACATGGCTACTGGCCCAACTCCACAGGATGTGCCTACTCCCACTCAGGTCTCCCCTGGCTCCACTCTAGAGGGGTGTGGCACATGAGCCAGCCATCTGGGTACAGGGCAGATCCATGGGAGGAGGCGATAACCTCACACTGCAGGGCTGAATTGGGCGGAGGCTCAAACTTCACCTAGATACAGCTCTGAATCTTGTTATCAAATGGATGGAACTCTGAAATTACTGACAAGATTGTTTTGTTCCTAACAGAAGCAATAAAAGCTATAGAACCCACCCAAGAACTCATTGAGGGCCAGAAGCCCAGGGCATCAATTCACCAATGAGTTGAGGGTTCTTGTGCTGGATTCAGGTACAGATTATCAATCAGCAAGGCTCAGCTCTGCCAGCCACACTGGGCCTCGAGTGCCAAGGGCTCTCAGCTCTCAGTGTTACAGCTCTGATCCTACTGCCAACATCAGTGGTCCATGCTGACGTGCCGCAATCTGCTGGCTGGTCTCTGCTGCTGATCTTCACTGACTGCTGGTCTCTTGAGCTCTTTAGAGCCAATAACCCAAGAGTATATTGCTCTTTTTAAAGCAACCCCTCTATCTATACTACTCAGGCTAGGAATTACAGATAGATTTACAGGACCTCCCAAGCCCACACTACCCAAGGAATGAGTACATTTAGAAAACAGCTGGAGCGAGGCTTTATTTGAGCCTGCAAATAAAAATGCAGGCCTGCATAGCAGCACAGGGAAAGGTGGTCAGTGTGACCCACTGCAGAAGGGAGAGGGTGCTGCTTACACAGCAGCTGCAGGTCTGCGTTTGGTCCAAATTCAAGCCTTCCGATTCAGTCCAAAGTTGATCTAATTCAAGCCTTCTGATTTGAGCCTACTAGTTGGTCCAACACCAGTTCTACTACTTAGTTCAAATTCAAGCCCGCTGTGTATGGTCAGGGTAGATACTTCCCGGAGTGAGCGCAGCAGGGCCCCTGGTTTACCTGTAGCCATCTTGGCCACAGTTCCTGAAGACATCAGGCTATTTGACTGACATGTGTCACATCTCTGTGAAAAATACTGGTGCCAAAAAACAGGGAATCTTCACCAGGGATAGCTGTGTCCATCACAGCTTCCCAGGGTTTGGAGAGGTGAGGTATGTTAACAATGGGCCCAGAGCCAGCCCACGCGAGCGTGAGCATTCCCTACCCCTCCTTCAGAGTGGTGGCAGGAGCGTGGAGAAGGGGTGTGGAAGGAAGAGCTGACAGCCAGGTTACAACTCCTGTCAAGGTGGCCTAGAGGTGGCCTGAAGGTGGTGAGAGGACACAGTGGCAAGGTGTCCCAGTTTATCCTCTGGGGACTAAAGGAGGGGGCTGGGAGGAGAGGGGTGGGGGTATGACAGCTGGTGGCCGAACCGTGCCCCAGTCAAGCCTTCACAGGAAAGGGAAGAGGTGGGTACTTTTGGTTGGTCTCAGAAAGAGAAAAGGTAGCTATACCTGTCTATTTCTCCTGGTAAATCCTGTATCTGGTACTTAACGTATATTCTATAAACCTTTTGCCCTGTTCACAAATGGAACTGTACAACTGGAATATAAATTTCTCTCCTCTGTGTGTTTTTTTTCCTGCTGCTTGGTTTCTACAGAATCTTCCAGGTCTCTCCAAATGTTAAATTCAAAATAAAAAACAGAATTTAAGTGTTGAGTTTAGAATCAGTTGGAGGATTTGTTTGTTTTTGAGATAGGGTCTCACTATATGGTCCAGGCTAGTGTCTGACTCTCAATCCTCCTGCCTCAGTCTCCCAAAGGTCGAACATTTCAGGTGTGCACTACCACGCTTGCCTTAAAACTAGTGTTCTTTAGTCCCAAATTTCCTCCCCTATATTAATGAATTTTAATACTTCATTAATAAACTTAATCTCTTCCACTAAGCACTATATCATCTTCTCGGGTCTACAACTCAGAGATTCTATTTTAGGAAGGTGAGTTTTTTTCTTCCTAAGGTGTTTACAGTAAGCAGTGGTGTCTTCAGATTCCTTTGCTTCAGAAATGAGCAATTACTTCAATAATTATCTCCTAGGATCAGAGAAACTGTGAATATTAAAAATAGAGAATATTTTAAAATATATTAAATAACACATAATATTTTATTATATTATTTTAAAATAATATAAAAATAATATTTTAAAATAAAATAATATTTTAAAATAATATTAAAAATAGAGAATATTTTTATTTACCTGACTAATTTTGGAAACACAGGGCAAGTTACACTGAAAAACTTCTGTGAGCATCTTCCATGTTCTCTTGGTATTTGTGTACCTTTGCTTGCTAATTTGCAGAATTACAAATACCCCAGTTTGAAAGACTGGCCCATAAATTTAAAAATACAATAAAAATGAAGATAGAGATTTTCTGCACTCAAAATGGGTGACTAGTTTTCCTTTCATTAGTCTACAGTATTGTTATTTACAACTTACTAGAAAACCTGGAGTCACTTTAGTTTTATTAGACATCTCTTTATGTTTATCTACTATCAAATCCTTCCTAGAGGACTGGAATAGCATTCTAAAGAAGAGAAGAATACAAATTGTGGTTAAGAGGAGAAAGAATTAGCAAGACTTTACTAACCTGAATTTAACCAGTAAGTCATGATTTACAATTGCAACTTACTCCATATCACTGAAACTGGAGAAGAATCTAAGTTATGGATATTCTTGTACTGACATTTCCTTCTGGCTAGCATTTGAGGAAAGCCCAGAGCAATTCAGTACTCATCACATTCTCTGCAGGAGTATACTTATTTCAGCAATAATTTACACACATTGACCATAGTAAGCTGGAAACAGCCAAGCTGTTGGTTACCTGAATTTTAGCCAAGTCTGGTGTGGAAAGCAACGGAAAACAAACAGCAACCACAAATACCAACTGATTTTAGATGCAGCTGTTTTTATAAATTAGAAAGGGCTATTAACAGAGTTATGGAAAATGATTAAGTAGATCTACAGGCAGCCGTATATTCTACTACAGTAAATAATGCATCAAGTTTTTTTGTAAAACAAAAAATAGCATCCACCTGCCAGTATATACTACAGTTTTTGAATAATGTTGTCTGTGTGATTCATGCCTCAATCCCATTTACAGAAGGGGCTGGGTGAGATCACTTTTTAATAAGAGCTTCCTGGCATCTATATAACTGAACCTTTTCAGTAGGATCCAAGGTCGATATTCTCAAATCTGTTTTACATTGAATAGGGCTGTTAGTGTAGGGCCCTGCGCTAGCACATTAGTAACACTGCCTAGAGATAGACCATATAGAGAATAAATGACAAAAGCATGTCCATAACAGTTAGAAAAGAGAATGCATATTGATGTGTGGATTTTGTTAGTAAGTACTCATGCTGCCTGTGATTTCGCTGTGGGTAAATCTAATTGAAAATGATTTTTCCTCTTCATGTGTCTCTGCTGTTTGTTGACAGCTGGCAGGGATATCCTAATCAGGCATTATTAACAACACAACTTGTGATGATAAAAATAATTATTAAAAATTCAGGACTATAACCTCATTAAGGACCGTTAAACAGAGGAAATGGGACTGCAAAAAATCTAATTTAAAAGCCATGCAAAAGTTTAAATTGAATATGAGAAACAATTCCAAATGCCTCTAGAATCTCCCTCTAGTTTGTCAGTCTTACACCTCACTGGGAGAGATGCCATAAACCCCAGAAAGTGTTCTACAGTGTTCAGTGAAGCAATGACTTTAAAAAAATGTTATTAATAAATTCACTTTATTTCGGTAAACATTTTAATTAGCCTAGGGTTAATATTCTGGTTTTCCTCTCTAGTCCTTTGTATAACTGAACTAAAGGAGTGCAGAGAACTGCTGGGTTCAGTATCAAATTTTACTTTACCAGTTGATGTAAGAAAAAGTACTGGTTTATTGATCCCATTTGTTCATTAGTGAAAATAAGTCAGTTGTTTATTTTCCAACACAGGATTAGCACCAGTCAGACCAGGGACATCTCGTAAAGGACGAGATGCATTTCAGGAACATGTGTTCCTTACTATGTGTGGACTGTGCTCCTGCCTGTCTTTGAACCATATCATATTTTGAGACCCAGAGACAGGAATGTGTTGCAGCTGACAGTTTCCTGGGCAGAAGGCTCCTTAGCAAAACAACTATAAGCAATAAGTGGCAAGATTCAGTTGCTGACTCTTTGAGTAAACACATATAGACCCCTTCAATTCTTAAGTTCTTTTAGCAGTTACACCTTATAATTGGTTAGATGTCTATTTTATTTCCTTATTTTACAACTTTGCTTTTGTTACCTGTGCACTTGGAAGGTTGCTGACCTAGACGTGAGAAACTAGGCGTGTCTTATACACACAGATTCTATTCAGTTCCTGTATCTTTACCTGCTATCTACAGTTCTTTATCAAGAGAAGATTAAGGAAAAGGTCTCATCCAAAAAAAAATTGCAACACAAAAATCCTATTTCATTGCCCCAAGAGAGAGCAGAAGTTTGAGCTGATGGTTAAGAATTATTACGTGACTCGCAAGGCTGCTGTACTATTGTCCAAACCCAAAATATGCAGAGAAGTCCACTAGCCAGCAGCAGATGAATAAGACCCTTTCTGTAAAGATCTGGAGTCCTGAAAGTACTTTTCTGAGATAAGCTGCTTGGGAAATAAGTGTATGGGTCTACATGTGATGTGTATATGTATCAATTCTCCATGATTAACTTCTTTCTTATGTATTGCCAAAAACACTGTACTAATAAAAATATCCACCAGGAAAAAAAAATCAGTTAAAATCAGTGAGAGGAAGCTGAGCATCGTGGCTCATGCCTATGATCCCAGCACTAGGGAGGCTGAGGCAGGAGGACTGCTGTGAGTTAGAGGCCAGCTTGGGCTACTTAGTTGAATTCAGGGGCAGCCTGAACTATAGAGAGACCCTGTCTCAAACAAACAAACAAACAAACAAACCCCAAGAAAAAAAAAACAGTGAGGAGAAAGTAATCAAATAAAACAAAAATGAGATTGTCAGTAATGGTAGGTAATTGAGACCATCAAGCAGCCAGGCAAATGGAATCCTAGACACTGATTGATTAGGGTGACCTTGTTTCTCCAGAGAAGGTGCTGAGCTAAGGTCAGTGGCTTCAAAACTGCCACATGGTATTAGACTTCTACTCTTTCTCTTTGTTCCTAGGGAACAGATTGGGGAAGTTGGGTAAGGGGACTTGCAGTGGGGTGCTTGACAGCCAGAGGAGCTCGTCTCCAGCCCCTTTTTTCTGTGCTTATGGGGCATCTGTTTTTGACAACACTCCCTGTTTTCTATGTGCTCATTATGAAAATTAACCAGGATATCACTATGCTCAGCCACACTTAACACTTTCACGATGGGGTCATACATGCATGACTGTCCCATCAGGCGGTTTGTATGACCTGATGGCCTGTGCATCCTGCTCCATGGGACAGCTGTGATGTAGCTCGGTGGCAGTGGATCAAATGGAATGAGGTTCAAGCCAGTGGGAATGTATTAGAAAGAGAGAACTGGGAGGAAACATAATCAGCAGAGAGAACACAGGTAAAGAACTTAAACTCTTTGGAAGGTTGTATCTGAGGTTCATGTAAGATTCTTTACCTGGAATCTATGAGTAGATTTTCAGTCTTTGTAAGTCTTACATTATAGTCATTTTCCACTTGTCACAAGAATCTCAAACAGTATTAATGATATTTCAGTGTTACAAAATCTGTTTACATATTTATATATACATACTCCTCAAATTCCAAAGGTTATTATTTACAAAGGATAGATTTTATTCCTAGATAGTTTAATTCAAAAAGAGCCAAAATTTTATCCCCCTTTGGAAGAGACATGAATGTGTCTTAGTTACTATTCCACACGAGGTGCTAAGGCCTCTGGCAGTGGCCCTACTCTGACAGCTGCACTGCCTGGGCTCCTGGGGCTCTGAGACGGCTTTTCTTTGGCCCCAGCTTTAAAATCCTGCTCCACAATTCTCCCCTCCTTCCACAGCCCTGTCCAGCAGCTCTCAGGAATATCAGTATGATCCTAACTGTGGTGAATCCAGCTTCCTGCTTTATCAGTTAGGATCTCTCTAAAATACAGTGGTGAAGAATGGCTAACTCTTGAGGAAGAATTATTGTTGAGTCTTGTCATACATTCATTAATATGCAAAATAAAGGCTGAAATAATTAAAGCCACATTCATCTGGTATAATGAGAGGGGCAGAGCAATGACTATAATAATTAGTGATGGTATACAGAAAGCAGTGTGTGTAGTACAAACCAAACTCAACGTAAAATATTTAAATATGCACCAAAAAAAGACAGTATGACTGATTATCTTTTGGTGATACTAATAAAGGTTCTTTGTATTTTCTTTGACTTAAATAACCTTTGTGGAAGAGAAAAAGAGAACAACTAAAGGTAAGTAACAAACCAGAATATCTGAAATCAACAGAAAATAGTTTAACAGCCTTAATATATAAAAAGTATTCAAAATTAATATCAGAAAGGCCAAAAACACAAAATTAGCAAGTATATTTATTGTTAATATTAGGTTAAAAGCTACTTAAGAAAAATTAGTTTTAAAATGCTTTATTATATTGATAATTAAAGAAATAGAAATTCAAGTTCTAAGATACAATTTTCTCAAGTTGGGGTGATATAAAAATAACCAATAACAGTAAAAGTTAATGAAGATTCAGTTGGCCATGCCTCTGTGTTGCTTTGTATAATACTATAGGTCAAAATTGTTATCTGAAATTTTTGGAGATGTGCTTCCGTCTTTGGAATTCCATAGAGTTTAATAAAGGAAGAAGGAACACGTACCATATACCTGTGTGAAGCAGAACCTCCAAATGGGAGGAGCGGTACCCAATATTCAACACCATCAAGATTTCTATGGCTATGCATGTATTTACAAGGGGTAGGATAGAGGCCACGGATTGGCTCAGTGGTGTAAATGCCCGCCTGGCGGGTGCAAGGCTGTGAGTTCAATCCCTGCTACCACAAAAAAAAAAAAAAAAAAAAAAAAGTTAGTGGTTACAAGGGTAGGATAAATAAAAATGGGAAGAGAGTTTTTGTTGATGATAGCTTTTCCGCAAAAAGAGTTCAGGTTAGATTTGCTACAAAATGAATTATGAACTATTCTATCATTTTCAGAATCTTTTAGATTTTGAAATTGTTGACAAGAAACTCTGAATTGTTCTTAAGATTTTCCTGAGAATCAATCTGGTCATGTAGCTATACTTTCATACACTTAAAAGTTCACATATTTTTTTTTCTTTTACTTTCTTCCAGGAGAATAAAATAGAAATAAAGAAAACTAGTCATATGCAAGGAAATTAATAATAATTATATTTATAACAATACAAATAGAATTGTCCTGAAAATACAATATCAAAGCAATGACTATATTATGGGACATCCAAGTTCGAGTCATTATGTGACCATAAGACATAATTTTGAGGCTATATAAAGCAAAAGGCTCCTTATTTATTATTAAATGAGAAAAAAAGACAAAGATATAAAACTTCATGCTTAATGTGATTGCAATTTAAAAAGTATACATATATTTGTAGAAAAAAAGAGTTGAAGAAAATACACCAAAATATTAATAGAGATTACAGCTAAGCATTGGAATCAGAGGTGATTTTTATGGCATTATCTATGTCTTTCAAGGTTTTTATATGATGTGATGTGTAGAAGACCACATGGATGGCTCTCCTTAAATTCAGAGCAATTACCTCCACATTAGCCAAACCTGGCCTTGTCTCTATGCACTGATGTGTACAGAGCTGGCCAAGCCATTTCCTTTTCCCTTCAGTTGACTCTAAGCAATGTAAATAGGGGTGGCTGCATAATCTTTAAAGCCAAGCAACAACCCTGCTTCCTCAACCTCAGTGACTTCCTCTAAATGGTAGAGCATGGTGGGATGGCACAGCCAATGTGCCAGGACCATTAACGGGGTTGAATCTCAAGAGAAGAAGCTATGACTTCTCAGGACAAAAAAGTGTATACATCAGAACTAAATACAGCCCCCTAAACACTAAATGCTACCGCAGTTGTGTTATGCAGATTGGTCTTTCTGCATATCCTTCTCTCTGCATGTTGTAGAGGTGCTTTCTGGCCTCCTGACTAGCTCAGCTTAGAATAATTTCATAATTCTCACCATTCTCAGTCACTCATCCTTAGCCACACCCCTCTTCACGAACCAGTAAAATCCGGGTTAGGCCCTGGCTTGAGGCCTTTGTTCTATGAACTCTCCGGACTGCCCTTAACTGTAAACATGTCATAGCATCTTTATTCTTGCCGAGGGTTACACTGGAGGTGGTAGATTAAAATGAACTCATCAGAATTCCAATAACATTTCCAATAATGTTACAAATATAAACTTCCCCAACTGGCAAGGATAAAAAAAGGGCCTCGACAGTGACGTTTTATAATTTTTAATCCTCTTCCCAGAACTTATCTTGCTAGTTATCTGAGTACATAACCTAACCCTTGCAAGAGGTGTCCGCTGATGTCTTCCATCCCTGCACCACCCCTTCCTTGGGCAACCTTCCCTGGACGGCAGCCATAGAGGAGATTACTGGCCTGTCAGCCTATGGGGGTAACAGGGAGGTAGGGTCACAACTACTTTCCAGAAAATCATAGCCACAACCTACTTGACACCTGCTGAAAAGCTCATCACAGGAAAGAAGAGGCCGTCAGTGTTGAAGTTCTCAAACATCCCTTGCACAGGCTGCCCATTGATGCGGAAAGAGATGCTAGGTACGCCCAGGTCCAGGCAGCAGCTCACCACATCGTCTGATCTCAGCAGGTGCTGGTTGATGGAGGCCACAGCCCTGGGTATCCGGCCTGGTGAGCAAAGAACAGGGAGAAGGCTGTGACTCGGAGGTACCACCAGACTGGGGGAACACACGGAGGTCACTCCTGGGAAGTCCAGAATGCAATTGTGCTTGCAATGCAACTGTGCTTTTCCTGCATGAGGTGAGCAACAAGGAATGGTTTTCTAGGCTGGCGAGTGGACAAGACACCATGTGCGAGACAAGTGTGAGGAAGCTCTCCAGCTGCTAAGGGAAAGAGCTCAACCACTGACTATGTGCTTGGACTCCAGTCTGGAGTCAAAAGTACTGAGCAGACTGTGCAGGTCCTCAGAGGTAGGTAGGGTGTGTGTGTGTGTGTGTGTGTCTGTGTTAGTCTTAAGTCCTCAAAGACTTTTTTACTTCTTCCTCAGAAAGATCCAGCCACTTGAGTGTTGACAGAGAGGCCAGCAAAGTGAAGGACCACAAGGCCATCTAGCCAATGAAACGTGCATCACACTTTCTTGTTTGTTTTAAAGAACTTTACTGTTTCACATAAGCAGAGAAATACACTGTTAATTTTACTTTGTGTTGGTGACTTTACAACTTTTTTGTGTCTCAAATAAGAAGATTTTTTTCCTAACCTATTTTGGAAATTATAAAAGTAAATGATCACAACCATTTCACTCATCTGCCTATCAGGCTTATATTTCTATTAGGAAGAGAGCATTAGAGAGCAGAAGTTAGGTATTTCAATGGGATTTCGGGTGAAAAATAATAATAAGACGTCTTATTTCATGATTGATGAAGTCATATATAAAAAAGGAAAAATATTAATTCCATAATGCTTCCAGTAAATCTCAATCTCTCTCTCTCTCTCACACACACACACATTTTTATCCAAAGTGGGATATGGTAGGTTTTGTAGCTTGCTTTTAGTACTGACCATATCACAAACATTTTATTCTATACTAAAGTATACATTAAAACTGGATTTTAGTGGTTTAATAATATGCAACAAAAAAGATAAGTTGAAAAATCTATTTGTGATTGGTATATGAGTTATTTACAAGTTTTGTACAAATTTCTGCTTTGTAATACTTCTAATCTCAATTTAAAACTAATGTTTTAAGTAGATAGTGCTATTATAATCATAGATTCTAAGTGGTAGATTTTAAAACAGTGAAGCTACTATACGCTCCATAGTAGTAAATATTGGGCGCCCCCTCTAATTATTTTGGGTGACTGACAAAGCTGCACAATGTTCCCTCTCAACCTCCCATGACAGCAACACTCCTGTGGTGTGTGTCAGATGCTTCTGCCTGGGGCTGGGTACCAAAATCGGAGTATCCAGTTGTTGCCCTTCAGAAGTGCAGTCTGCTGGAAAATGGACAATCAAATAAAAAAAAAGCCACTACACAGTATGATAAATATAGAAATGAAGGTGTAGACAAAGGTGCTAATTCTGTCTGGGGATACAGGATAGGTAGGTAATTAGAGAATAAAAGGCCAGTTGGACCAATGAGAGAAAAAAGAACAATGTGGGTACAGGACATATTTGCAGAACGGCCGGTTTGTGGAGGCTGGACAGTGGGGTAGGTAGATGAGGGAGATGGACTTGACTTCTTGCTTGCTGGAAGCACCACAGCACTCACTGCTGGAGGCATCTGACCAATCAGTCTGGCATGGACAGAAACTCTGTTTTTGTAACTTTAGTACCTTGCACCACTACTGAGAATGAGGACCAATTTCCTCACCAACAGGCCTACAGTAAAAATTACTTAAAAGCTAAACAAAACTGAGCCAAACTTGCAGAATGGGAAATCTGACATCTTTCTAATTTCCTTCTTTGAAGAGATTGAGTTTCTGAGTTCCTTATATGGAGTTTTGATATCCTAGGTCCCAGAATGTTTTCTTCTGTATGTATGATATTAAAACTATGCAAAATTCGATGTTTTTCCCAATCTTAAAAAGTTCTGATTTTCCCATTAAAAATAATTCATACTGTATACATAAAAGTTTCCTTTTTCATTAACTGCTAGAAAATACTGCCATAATGACTTGACTAAATCCTAGCAGACCTGTGAAATAACTGAAATGCTAGCTTGCACCGTTACCTTTGAACATATCCATATCCTTGATAGATAAAATGACTAATTATAAGGCCTTTTGCCTTTCAGAAGAACTACGTCACCCAGGGCAAAGCTGCCAGTGTCGCACTGTGATCCCATCACCCTTTCTCCCTGCCCCTTAGAGTCCTCTAGTTTCTACACAGCCCTAGTGATTAAGACCCCACTTACTTGCTGGCTTCCTTTATCTACACCAGTGTCTCCCTAGGCTGGGCTCTGAGCTTTAGTTTTTAATACACCTCAGCTGCCAAGTATCTTAGAGGAAGAGTGGAGAATGACACTGTCTTTTACTTTCT
Organism: Hydrochoerus hydrochaeris; assembly: GCA_004027455.1. Classification (NCBI taxonomy): domain Eukaryota; kingdom Metazoa; phylum Chordata; class Mammalia; order Rodentia; family Hydrochaeridae; genus Hydrochoerus; species Hydrochoerus hydrochaeris. Next base: position 19,995 of record PVLA01012753.1, on the reverse strand, counting down.
TCATTCTATGAGGCCTGGATCCCCAAATGGAAGTTTCCTTTGAACCACTCTCTAAAATGATTTATAGGCCAATGAAGTCAGAGGCCGAGCCTATTTCTGAAGTACAAACAGTGGAGAATATCGAGTTGGAACCTATACTGCCTGGAAACGAAAAGGAGACTGCTAATCATCACTGGATGTGAAGCATATACTTTGCAAACATGCAGAGCAAAGCAATGCAGAATTATTTGAATAAAAGAGCCCATTTCATAGGATATTCATGTTGTAAAAGGCCATCTGATGAGGTCCATCTTGTCTTTAAATGTAATCAGCTTGGAGCTTAAAACTGGAAAATGAAGCAACTGGAGGATTACTTCTCACACTCTGGTAACTGTATCCCCACCAAGGAAAAATAACTTGAGGGTGTTTGAGGCTCCAAATGATTTGGAAGGGTTCTGCAACCAATATTTAATAAGGTGCAGATGCTTTCAATTGCTCTGTAGAGAAATGGCATGGGGGCGAGGGATGGAAGAAGCCTGTGAGTTACACAGGAGTGAGTTTAATCTCAACTTTATACTGGTACATGAACCTGAACCTGCAATTCTTTTAGAGGCTCAGTTCTCCTATCTGTAAAACGGGCATAAGCATACCCACAGTGAACCTGTGAAGACAGCTGCTTGTGGGGATGATTATTACTCCTTTGATGTTGATGAAACATGACAATATCCTTTGTAAACTCGTAAGGCAGGACAGTGTGGTAGCTTGGTGGAATTTTCGGGACAAGTCTTTTTGGCCTTGAGTTCTGGTTCTGTCCCTAACTATGATTTTGGACAATCAACTTCTGTTTGTGCGCTCTAGTTTCCCTATCTGTCCAGAGGGGATAAGAATAATGTTTATCGCATAGTGTTGCTGTGTTTTAAATTCCTCTATCCAGACTCATTAGAATAGGGTTCATCACATAACCCAAAGCAAATGCTATTATTGTTTTTATTAACTCCAAGTCAGATTGCTAGGCTAAGAGAAGGGAAGCTTGTCAGAAAAAAGTGGAAATATCATCTTTCTTAAGATCTGGAAGAATAAAATATGGAAAATTGTTGTATTGAGGGTTAAATCTAAATAGTGATTTAAAATTTACTCCCTTTATTGAATGACAGTGGTAAAAACTATACTCTCAATGATGTTGAATATATCTGATCTTTTCAGAGTGACCATCAGAAATGTGATCCTCTACAATAAAAAGAAAACTTGTTTCAGAAAGTTTTGCTCGGAGCAGCCTCGATTACTGTTTAAGAAACTCTGGATAACCTTAGAGACCATAAACTGGGAGAGGCTGAGAACTTGCACTGCCTCTGCCAGTCTGAAGAAGAAATATCCCCTGGTTTAAAGTCTCAAGTCAATCTGAAGGGCCCCAAAGGCTTAGGAAAGCCATTCCAGGCCTGATGCTACAGTTTACCTCTTATGATTGCCCCAAAGTCTGTGTAATAAGGACTTGGTGTTCAGGGTGGCTGTAATGGTGGGGTGGTACCTTTAAGAGGCGGGGCTTGTTGAGTCTTAGCTCACTGGGGGCGTGCCCTTGTGGGAGCCTGATCTTCCCTTCTCTCCCTCTTCACTTTCCTGGAGATGAGCTGAGCAGTTTGCCTCTGACACATGCCCCTACCATGAGGTACTGCCTTGCCACAGCCAAAGTAACAGGGTCCATCAATCACAGACTAAAGCTTCTAAATCTCTGACCCAAAATAAACCTGTCTTTATAAGTTGATTAGCTCAGATATTTTCTTAGAGATGGGTAACACATCTAGCATTTTAAGATAAAGGAAAAAGCCACTGAATCATATGCTGCATATCTTCAAGTTGACCCAAGGATATATGACTGTGGGATTTAATCTCATTTGATGAGTAATGTAGCCAATGGGAAAACTGTGAGGCTCAGCATTTCCATAGCCCCGGGTACTGCAGAGTTTGGCATTATAACATAAACACAGATATTTAGGCACTGGAATGGAGAAGAGATAAAAATATAAAAATACTATTCTACAACTACTCCTTGGATTGCTACATAGCACTGGTGTGGGAAGGACCAAGTTAGTGGTTGGATTTGACCAATGAAGCAACAGCCAGGGTTTCTTTTTGATAGAATTCCTCAAATTTTACTGCAGACCTAACCTATCTTGATGAGTCAGTTGTCATTAAATCAAGAAACACAATTCTACTTTATTTGTTCATCTCCATGTTACTTATTTATTGGGAAGAAGTGTTCCTCTGCTTCTTCCAATTCTGCAGGGAAAAGGTGGTTAAAAGGGAAAGAAGGTAAGACTCCTTCTGCGACACTGGCCTGGGGCCAGTAGCAAACAATAGACTGCTCTGAGCTGAATTCACTTCCAGCTGCTGTCCTGAAGGCCACAGGGGCCCAGGTCAGAAGGGAAATGTGAAGAATCATTCCTCCCAAAGGAAAGTCAAAGGACCTGAGCTGCCCTGGTACTAACCCCCTTCGGAGCTATGAAGAGGGGTCGTTTCCATTGCTATGTCTGAAAGTGACTTCATAGGCTGTGGTGGCTCAAAACGAAAGAAAAATATTGAGGATGTTCACCTGCCTACAGAGAAAAAACTCATTCATATTCTCAGGATGTCACTTTCACTTCTTTTGTCATTTAGCTTGGGACTTGGATTCTTTATCCCACTGGGTATCACTGATGCGGTGTGAGGTACCAGGGTTTGGGGCTTTGCAGTTAAGATGGACTTCACAGACAATAAGGGGTGGAAAATCCCACTTACCAGGTATATCAGGTAGTATATGTCAATGTCATAGACCTTATCTCATTGAAGTCTTATAACACATTTGTGGATAATACAGACACATATATTTTTACTCATATTTTTATTGTTTGAGGTGAGAGAGATCTCACTGTGCTGCCTAGCCTGATCTCCAACTCCTGGGTTTAAGTGACTTCACGTCTTAGACTCTGGAGAAGCTGAGGCTACAGATGCATATAATGCCTGGGTATATTTTCATTTTATCTGAAAAAACTGATTCTCCAGAGGTTGAGTAATTTGAATAATATCAAAAAATCAGAAACCGGCAGACCGAGGAGTCAAACCCACACACAGCCATAAAGTGACACTGTTCTTTTCTTGATTCTGCTAGACAAAACTTTAGGAACACTGCAATTCTTTCCCGCTGCTGCTACGTCTATTTTAATTCTGTAAGTATGCTAAAGACCAGTCCAAGTCAGTGGCTTAATTTATGCACAGAGATAACTTTAAAGTTAATGGACCTGGGCATTTGACTCTCAAGGAAAAGAAGAAAAATTGTTATAACCAATTTCTAATATTTCTTCTTAATCGCCTTTCATTCCTTCCTATTGCAAGCCAGAGTGTCATTTCCACTCCATTTCTTCATCAGACAATTACCCTTTCATCAGGTAGTCTAAATTCATTGCTGTCCTGATGGGAGTCATTATAGGAACCCATGCTGACATATTTACCTGCAGTGCCTTCTGCAAGATATATGCTTCTTGTGTGTTGGTTGGAGAAATCGAAATGTTGCCGATATAAAGAAAGTTTGGGCTTTCATGAGAATGAAACATATAAATCTTCCAGACACTGTGTTCTCCACATCTTATCAGATGCTGGAGGATGACGTCCCCGAATGCACCTCCATGCCATTATATTACCGAGTTTGGATAGTGTTCAGAGCCTCAGTTGAAAAGCTGAAATATTAGCCCTCTTCCCCTTTCTCCAATTGCAAAAAGTCATTGCTAGTGCTGGTCAGGTTGGAAATGGAGCACCTAGCCCACTGGCCTTCAGAGCAGGTGGGAGCCAGAGTGGAGCCATGCTATACTTTTGGAGTGATATGTAGTCAGGATGCTCAGGTCCTGAAATGAGCAGACAGTAACCCTTTAGTGACACACCAAGCGTGGGTTTTCTGTCTTCTGATTCATTGATGTATTCTTTTCCCAAATGTCTACAAATGGATCCAGGGGCTCAGTAAGTGCCTGAGGCACTGCTATAGAAAAAGTCTAATTGTCTTCCTCTGAGAATGATTATTCCCTCTTTGAAACAGAGACCACTTTGGTTCATATTTCCTTAATCAGCCCCATGCAGGGTATTCTTTAAGGTTTGCCTGGGCTCTAGAAAACATACTGGGTTATGGCAATGAGATGGCTGGAGCTGGGGAGACATGGGTAGGTGGTGTGGAAATGATTTTCCTAAGTCAAGCATATTTGTGCTGTCATAGATTTAACGCTGCCACACTTAGCAACTGCTGATGTGTACAGGCACATGAGTTCCTTTTTCCTAAGTTACTTGCTCAGAGACAGTTCTGAGAACTGTATGGCACCTCGTAACCTAAGCTGACAGTTTCTCTGATACAGCCACATACTCAAAGGCTCATGACAAGTCCAAGAGAACCAAAAGGGAAAAATCCACCTGTCCTGAATAACCAGTCTGCCTAACCTCCATTCTCCATCTGCTTTTGTCCGTACAATGCTGCCCCTGGGAATGCAGAACACAGAGAGATGTGTTCATTCATTCTCTCTCCCAAATGATACAAGGTAAATACACAGATAAATAAGTTCAGCAGATTCTTTAAAATTTTAAAATCTTTAAAGTGAATATAGGATAGTGAAAACAAACCCCTCCATATTGACCAATTGAAAACAAAGACCAACTGCAAGAAGCTTGTCATCAGGGCTGGAGGTGACATTAAATTGCTGACATCAGGCAGTTAGCTGTTAGCTAAAAGCTAAAAGAAGAAGGAAAGCATGATGAGCTATATAGTTCTCACAGAAGAAAACGCAGTGTATAGATTTGTCTTTTAAAGATGAACTGTCCCTTCATACTGAGCTTTAGGAAGAACGTGTATACTCCCCGAGACTCGGCAGCCTGTACCGTCTCAACTGAAAGTGGCAACTTCAGCTTAAAGTAAGAGAGGAAGGGCCGAGGCCCTTGCAAGGTGCTCACCTGACCAGAGGTGAAGCCCGTCAAAGCCATAGGAATACAGGTCATCGCCGACGCCGTTGCCTCCCCACCCTTCTCCTCCTCCCGGGTAAGGCGCATAGCCGGAGGAGGAGGCCCAGCCCACCCGCAGGTGTGTGGGCTCTGCCGTCAGGAAGGGGTCCACTTGGTCAATGATCAGCTCATAGTACCACTTCTTGTATTGGGCTGAGCCTTCAGCAACTCCCAGGAAGATGTTTGGCCGAATACTGAAAATTAAAGATGGCACAGGTAGGATCTTTAGAAAAAGCCAATTGAACTAGACTCAGAAGCACCAGCCCAATCAAACCTGGAGAAAGAGCGATTTCCTGTTCTTGTTATTGCTCAAGTGTAGCAAACAGTTTTCAACATTTGGTCAAAGTCTTAATGGAAGGTGTCAGGCAACTTAATTCCATTATAAAATACAAAGGATTTTTCTTTAAATATTCCATTCAGGGTAATATAGTTATTGAGCAGCAACAATGGGTGACAGTGCTCAAAATGTTATATAAAGTTGTATGATTACAAACCTTTGCAAATCTCTGTAAGTGAAAGAAATTACTCAAGTTCCATCTTCCGGCAAATTGGTGTTAAGCATCCTCATTTTCAAAACAGTGGCCTTGTCCTCTATGCCTTAGTAACACTAATGGCATCTTAAAAGCACTTAGAAGTCACTATTAGGCACCTTGTTAAAGCAAGAGGCTTTAATGTGCTCAGTAAAGTGGTTCAAAGCTTGGGACAGACCACTTACAAAAACTATGTAGTGCACTGCCCAGTAAACAAAGGCGAGTCAGTCCTTTGTTTAGCAAATCCTAACGATCCTTAGAGTTTTATTTGGAGTCATATTCCTAGCGATGTGCTCTTCCTGGGCTGGGATTTTGGGTCGTTTGGGGTGGACAAAGACAAACCAGCTGTGCAAAGGAGGAGGAGGTCTGCATGGTGGCTCAGGTCTGTAGTCCATGCTGTGCCCAGATGGAAGTTCCTCCCTCACGTGCTTGTGGGGCAGGGCTCAGGCTCAGGTGGGAAGTCAGTAAGGTCCTAAGGCCTGCCCACTCCAGGGTCCATAAGTTTACAGGATGCACCATTGTAATAAAGGCATCCGGCAGGGTCTTCATCCTGCACCTCACAAACAGCAGCTGGGTAAATGGCGATGTGTCAGAGGACACAAGAAATCCAGCATCCACTTGGGACATTCATTCTATTAAGGAATCTTAAAAGGCATTTGCATATCAATATAAACATAGTATATTATGAAGAAGGTACAAGATGTGCACTCATGTTTAAAATACAGCATGGCAAGTCACTTCAGGTTAACCTCTTCAGCCCTCAGGTAATACAAATCCTCTATCTTCGGCAACTTCAAGAACTGCTCAAGGGGTGGAGCACAAAACCCTAGACATAAAATATGCACATTTGCCTGATCTTTACTTGCATGCTTGCACTGCCATGAAAACTGTAGTTCTGATCAGTTCTATCTTTCCTGCCAAGAGACAAGATAAACAGAATCATGCTGGGCATCTGGACTGATGTTGGTGGCCTTACCTGGTCACATCGTTAATTAGCCGTGTCTGCAGGAGCAGGTTTCTCCGGGGCAGTAAGTTGTCACAGATCAGGTTTTGGTTGGCTCTTACTGCAACCCCATTGCAAAGACAGAGTGAGCACAGGACATCCAGGACCTAGAGCATGACACAGTCATCAAACTTCAGGACCACCAGGAGGATGCATCGAGCAGGATCTATCAGCACCACAAGGGCAGGAAGCTGGAGGCATGAAGTGTTGGGTTTGGCGATAGGTGGAGAACCAGCTCAGAGATAGGGGGCCTCTGCCCCTTCCCCAGAATAAGTGAGCAAAGCCAGAGAATGCTGCCTCTTCAGGAGAGTGGGCTCAGCTTCTTCCTAGATGCCCTGCCCTGGTCTTCTGTCCTGCCCCTCCCAAAGTGCATACCACCTGTGCTCCTGTTCTGACCCTGGTACAGTTCAAGAGCCTGAACTGCAAAGTCCTGTCAAGGTCACAACTAGGGTTGGTGAGCCATTGAAGGTACAAAATTCAGGTCCCACTCTCTGAGTCATGTAAATGTAGAAAGAGGCATAAAGGACCCTCCAGAGGCCTCAAAATGAAGCTTTGGGCTCTTCCTAGCCTTGAATCCCTCCCCTAATTTTGCACTGAGAGCTCAGATACCTCTCAATGACAAGTCACTTAATACTTAAATCTTTGATCCAATGTGGTTTTTCTATGCAATGGAGTACTACTCTGTCATAAAGAAGGATAAACATCTCTAGACAAACGGAGGCACCTTGAACAATACTCTTAAATGAAATAAATCAGACACACATGTAAACATTTCATTGTCTCTCTGGTGTGATACACGAGGACCAAAATGTGTAGTAGATATTGTGAAATAGAAGAAAGTGTTCAAAAGGGAGGGGAACTAGGAAGGGGAGAGGGAGAAAGGAGAAGAAACCATGAGAAAAGCAGGGTACAATGGAACAAAGCTTTTGTAGATAAGGAGTGAGAAGAGGTTGAGGGGAGGGGAGGGAGGGGATGAAAAAAGGGGGATCAACATGTATCAGGTCCAAGTACAAATTCCCACTGACAGATGTGATATATTTGTCTAAACTGTACCAAATAAACTTTAAAAAAAATAGAGAAGTCACTTAGACTGTTATTGAGGGAAGCTCTTTTAGAAGCAGGCTTGGGAACTTTAGGTGGTAGCTCAGGTTCTGGTTTTTGGGTCTCTTATTGTGGTATCAGCAATGCTCCTTAGGATAATCTTAAATTCCTAGAAATTAGTATTCAGGATATTTCACATCCTCATCACCTGGAAGGAATGCAAACCTGGAGGAGCCCAGGTGGACGTGAATCTGACAGACCATCACGGAGCTGCCCTGCTCTTGTTTCCAGCTGCCTGGGAAGCAAGAATTGTCCCTGCCTCTTCCTCCCGCGGACTTCTGTCTCTTGTGCCCCATCTCATTGTGCCTTGTACTCTTTTATTCAGACTTTGTACCCGGAGTGTGGCAGAGCAAACTGCTGGGCCAGGCGCTGTCCTTCCCTCTCCCTCACAGTAGGCTGTGCAAACAGCAGCTGAGAAAGAACAGCTGCAGAGTGGCAGGCTGCACCGACAGGCGGGCTGCAGCCACATGTCAGGCCTCCCAAGTGGCCACTCGGTGCTTGGGGGCTTATAGCTTCGGCTTGTTAACAGCACTTGTGTCCTTAATTCTCACAAACCCATTGTCCACCTGTCTCCTTGAATGTCAATTTTGTTCCTGATAAACACAAAGCCTGTTTATGGAACAAGGAGAAAAGAATCCCAAAGCCCTTTTATAGAGGACCTTCCCTCCGTAAAAAATACTAACCGGAGAAACTGAAATCCAAATGATAATTTCTCACTGTAAGAGCCATTGATGACCAGGAAATTAAATGCTTTTCATCCAGCCTATCACAGACTTTTATCTGTTTTGCCTTGGAGTGGTGCCTGTAGGAATCTAGCTGTTACAGCCAGGGGAAAAGCAAGCTTAGTCCACACACAGTAGAAACAACAGAGAGAGAAACAGGCTCTTTGGAAAGCATGCAGCCTAACAGCAATGGCCCACTGATAAATAAATGATGTCATAAAAAGATCAGGGGCATTGGTTAGCTTTTAGAAGGCATTTCTTAGTGTAAAACTGGGGAGCAGGGGCAGGCGTGCTTTTCTTTTAGCAGAAAAGGGAGTGTAGCCTACTCTACCACAGAGGCACACAGGCATGTGCCTAGAGGCACCGGTACTTTCTGAGGGCGACACCTCCCAGGCCTCTGGAAACCTTGGCTGGTGAGGCAGGTGCTGCTGAGTGCTTGCTGGACCTGTTTCCTTCTCATCCAGAGCCCAAGATGAGGCTGCATGTCCCAGGCTCCCTTGCAAGCCAGTAGGGCTGAGTCCTGGCTCAGGGGAAGTGGCTGGATCTGATGTCCCAGAAACCCTCCTGCAGGGCCCTTTGTGTGTGTGCTCTCTCTCCTGTGGATACAGAGCCACAGCAAAGGATTCTGCTGGGTGTGGTGGCACATGCCTGCAATCACAGCATTCTGGGAAGCTGAGGCAGGACTACAAATTTGAGCTCAGCATGGGCAATTTTGTGACTTGGTGAGACACTGTCTCAAAATAAGGAATCAAAAAAATATAAATGGGCCAGGAATGTAGCTCAGGGCAATGGCCTGGTTTCAATCCCTAGTACTAGTAAAACAACAAAACAACAAAACAACAACAACAACAACAACAATTCATGCCTAAGGCTCTCCTACATCAGTGATGGTGAACCTTTTGGAGCTTTCAATGACACTAACAGCCTGCTGTGGCACTGTGTGTCACTGCTCTAGACCAACAAGGCTGGCATCTCTTTGAACCTGCTAGCAATACAGATGCTCAGAACTCCATCTTTACCAAATCAGAGCCTTCCTGTGAAAGGAACTCGAGCCCTACAGGAGATTCCCCAGCACACAGAGGACATGTATCTCTAAAGGAGGAAGAAGAATGCAGTCCTGCCACTGACTGAGACAAGCAAAATAAACCTCTGCACTAAGTGCCTGAGCACCTGAGGCTGTCCTCTGGAAGCAGGCTTCCTGATCAGTACCCTTCCATGGAGCTTACAGGCTCCTGGTTGTCACTGCTTTCATTGCTGATGCCACAGTTCCCTGGACAGTTTTCCTTTTGCCTTTCTCTCTCTAGCCTCTACCCTACACTCCAGAGTAGTAGCTGGGACCTCTACTTTAAAGACCAGAAGGACATGATGAATATGAGTGTAAACATTGTTGGGCTTTGCTTTTTGTCATTAACTTTTGTTTGTGAAAAGCAGTTGTTACTAAAAATGCAAACTGAGTTTATTCCCAGGTTTTTATACCAAGTCCAATATTTTAAAAACCGAGTGCTTTACAGCTTCTGGGGAACAGACTTCCTTCTCTGTTTGAATGAGAACTGAGTGGCTGGGAATGCTTCTAACCTTGCCATGGCTGCCAGGAGACTCAACTCATTTTATGCAGCTGTGTGGGAGCTAACAGTCTGAGTTTGTTTACGTTCTGTCCTCCCTCAATCTAAGTTATACCTTTGATTCTGATTTACACTTTTTGGGGACCAATGACATTATTATTTTACCTACATTTTTCTTGCAGGTGGCTCCAAATCTTTATGGAACAAAGAAGATAAAAAAAAATATTGTATCTGGATTTGGAGTAAAGTCAGTTGGGGGCAAGTAGATGGGTATATTTTGTTTTATTAATAAAAGCTTACTCCATAGAAAACCACAGGGTGATTCCTGTAGTCTTTAGCAATTATTCTTTCCACCAAACAAATCAGTGTAAGGCATTTATTCTGTGGCATGAGGTCTGCATCCATCAATTCACAGCTTTGCTCATTTATTCCCTTTACTCATTTATTAAACCTGTGACAGACATATACGATCATCGCATTGTGAAACATTCAAGTTTGTCACCCTGAGCGTTACAAAAATCACCCCTACTATGAAAGAACCTCCATAGGTGTGAGAAACATAGGTGTGAAAATTCCCGGCATGAAAGGCAGATGGGAGCAACCATCAAAACACAGAACATATCATTTAGGGCTAGAGGTGAAGGCAACTTCAACTGGGATCAGCAAAGCTTCATGGAGACAGTGGCATTTGAACTAGGTCTGGAAGGGCAGATGAAATTCTCAATTTAGCTTTTAATTGACCAGAGAAGAATTCTGATGGGACCTGGAGAAGTAGTAAGGGGTCGGGAAAGATGGGCACAAGTCGAGCTACTGAGAGGTCAAAGGGCAGAGTCAAAGGGCAGGAAACAGGGGGCCCTGCAACCTAATCCCTCTTCTCTCCAAACACTGTGTTCTTCCTCTGCAGCCTTTTGACTCAAATTTGATCATGCTTTAGCTGGACTGTAAGGCTTTTCATTGCTGTGATGGAGCAATATTTTAAATATTTTACAGAGGAAGGAGAGGTACAATAATGGTCAGGCATATATAATTTAGATTCTAAATGTGACTGGAGGTGACATGGGACAGAAAGGGTTTCTTAAACCAATAAGATACACCAATCCCCGAAAGCATGATTTAACTCTAAAGACTACCTTATGAAAATGCCTTCTAACTGCGGATTTCCCACTGCCAAGGGTTTTGTATGGAGATAATCATAAAAATAAAAAACAGAGGACTGAACATGTTCTCTTAGGGTATTTAAACTTTGAAGAATATGGTCATAGACTTCAGCTTGAGAAACACTGGAAAGAACCTTAAACTTTTGGTCCTAGACTGTCATTATTGAGCTGTGTGACCCCTGGAAAATTGCTTGATATCTCAGGGACTAGGTCTTGGCCTTTTTTTTTGCCTTTGTGGGTAAAAATAACAATGATGTTACTTCAGAGAGTATAACAAAGCTAAAATGGATGCACATGATCACTGGGCTTGGTTCCCAGCATTAGTTAAGTATAAAATAAATGCTAGTTGTCATCATCATTATTGTTATTCAGAGGATTTTTGAGGTATCCATGATTCGAGAAATTGCATATTTTGAATTGCTGTCTTAATGGAAAAATAAGTGAAGGGATAAAAACCTTCTGAAAATTCACTACTGGAGTAAACAGCAAACTGAATAGCAAGACATTTTGCTGGCATTTTCCAAGCATTACAGATACTGCGTTATGATAGAAGTTTGGTCTACATTTAGCATGTTCATCATGAAACTACCATAAAGACATGGTGATGACTTGAGCCTGGGTTTCTCTTTGGAAATAGAAGTGATCCAACTGAATAATCTCTGCAGAAGGGTCTAAGCAGCCTTTGCCCCAAAATCCATCAAAAGATAAAAAGGAGACACTTTTGAGGAGATTCTTCCATACTGACATGACACGGCTCCCTGTGACAGCGTCGTCAGGAGCTCTCAAGCTCTGCCTTGGCTCTTAGGAGGCTGAAGACTCCTTGCTGGTAAACCCAGGTAACTCAGCGGATCAGGGGCTGATTTCTAGCTAACCACACTGGCTTTCTAGCTCCCTGTTTTCTCAATTATGGGATGCTCAGAGCAGTGGTCAGCTTGCCCCTAAGTGACAGCCACAGAATGCATTGTGGCCTTTGGTGGAAAGAAGTCATAAGACAGTTGGTTATTTGTGAAGAAAATCATGTGGTATCATCATACAGAAGCGCTTGGGGCAAGGAAGTGGGAAGACTTTCCTCCTCTTACATCGGTCCTGGATCATGGCTCACGCCGTGTGTTACTCGCGAGCTTACCGGTAATTCTTACTATGCTTTTCGGACAGGAAGGCGTGTGCTGGAATGTAGAAACGCTGTAATGAGGCTGGAGCTTTACTCCTGCTTTTGATTTACTGCATTTGAGAAAGCAATTACAGACCCCACGTATTTCCTTCTGCTCTTTGCCAAGCAATTTCACAGACACTGAGAAGCACGGGTTTTCTGCTCCCCAAAGATGTAACAAATAATGCAGTCAATACTGAAGGGGCTCATTCTCCAGGAATCAGTGAGACGTGTCTCAAATATTTGGTTCCCCCAAATGATGGCAAGAGAGAAGACCAGGGGTCATGCTCACCCTCCAGTCTACATGGGCACAACTGATTTGCCACTGCTCTTGGAATACCCTGCTCAGCCTGCCCACTAATCATTTAGCACAGTAGCTCCATATATGGCATGTGTGAGAGGGTTCAAGAGTAAACTCACCACATGTTAACGGACTCTGCCTCACAGATCATTGTGTCTTAGATTTAATTTTATAAAAATTGATATGTTACAATTATAAAGGACCTCAAAGATCAATACAGCATTCCACCATGATGAGGGGGCAAAGTTTTCATTTTACAGATGAAATAACTGAGGCCCAAGTCACACAGTTGTTTTATATCAAGAAAAGGACTCACCATCCTTGGTCTTCTGGTTTGCATGTATAGTTTCTTTTACTTAACTTGGTTTGACTCATTAAATCTGATTTCATTTAATAACCAGCCGAATGACTATTTTAAATCTGAGATCTCTATGTCTTAGTTATAGAACTTGATGTTGGAGGTTTTCCTACCAACCTCTAGGTTTGGGGTGGGGAACATCTTGTGCTACTGGCATTGTTTTAAGAGTCGGTGCTCATGGGCAGGGTCTAGGAAGCTGTAGGACACTAGTGAGGTCACCCACACCCTGGCTGGGGGGTTCTTGGAGGTAAGGGAGCGTTTTTAGAATCCCAGTTTCTCAAGGTTCTTACCAAAGTTCAGAAAGACCAGTCAGCCCGCTCTTAGGATCCCACAACGTGAGGAAGCACTTGGGAGGGAAAAGTGGGTAAAATCAGTTAAGTTTTGTGTTCTTTTTTCCCACACTTACCTTGTGATTCCGTCCATGTTTATCCAGCAGAGAGATGATGGACTTGATGTGACCTTCTGCTATCAGGTTTAAGGCTTCTGGACTTTCAATCAAGATACAGTGCAAAACCTCTAAGATACCTACATGAACACCACAAAAATCGTTTGGACATTAGGTCAACTGTAGAACTGACCATAACTTAGAAATCTGATAGTGAAAAGATCATCCTGAGGAGGAGAATATCATCAGTTATTTGAATCTATTAAATATTCCCAGCCAGAAGAGATGTAATCATCTCAGGTAGATTCCCTGAGAGCCAAGCATCTGTAATATCCAGGTGAGTTCAATTCAGCACTAACCTCATCTCCCTCTTCCTGGACCAAGACATGATCTTTGTATGTCAAAATACAGAGAAACAGTTGTAAAATGGGATTTTTAATTTGTGACACTTCATTTAAATGAAGCGATACTTCATTTAAATGTCTGTACTAAAATATAGATACACTTTACTATAAATTCTAAAGATCGTTCAAGCAATTTATTAAATATTCTGGATTTTTTCACAGAATAAGAATTTTTCTAGGAACCACCTCAGAATTGATTGTTGTTTTAGGTGCACTAGTGTGTCAAATGAAGGAGGAGCTGTTTTGACCCCTTATCTTGGCACTTTGTGGTTTTCTATACCAAATAAAGGCCTAAGGGAACCTAAGTGGTGTCTGTGTGGCCTGATGTCCACAAATGTAAGGTCACATTGAAACATAAAGGAAGCAGCTAACAGCTTCGTGAGTTTTATTAAGAAATCTCCTTGTTTCTGTTTTCTCTCAATGCTTTCACAACTTATCCTGAAATACAATCTAACTCATGAGAAGAGACGCTGAAGAGAAGAGAGGTTTAGGAACATGGTGAGTGGCCCTTGGGGGGCCCTCCCTTGGCTGGTCTGTTAGAGCAGGACACCTGCAGGCCATGAGAGAACCATCAAAGCTCTCAGCTTGGGGGTGGGGTGAGGGACGAGGGTCCTGTCAGAAACTGAGTGCGGTCATCCAAGACGGCTGGCTTCTCAGAGGGGCCTCAGGAAGGGCCAGAGGCATGGCGCAAAGGGATATTCGGGGGATGGGTGAAGATTATTTTACCTTATTTCATAGTAATCCTTCAATTCTGCTTCTAACCAAAGCAGGACAATGTTGAAAGGAGGTTTAGAAACCCAGATAACAGGAGTAAATTGATTTGGGGGACAAGGCTCCCTAGGTGAGGGCTGCCTGGGGGTGATTAAAGGGCTTAGGGACTGAAGAAGAGGCATAACCCCCCAAAGGAAGGACTGCAGAAATCTGGGTTAAAACTCTTAAATAAAGTTATATGGCTGTCAGGGCGTTTCAGGCATTGACTCCTGCTGTTAAAACAATTACTTGAGGATTCTGCTTTGTTTTCAATTTTACAGAAAAAAAAATCAACTTCTCCACTAAAGGGTTTCTGTAAATACTCACCTGAGGAAGACTCGAGCCTGTCCAATTTACTGATTAACCAATCAAGGTTATTGGAGAATTGAGCGCAGTTGTTTCTATTTCCACGAATGAGAGCAGCTGCAACAAGGAAAGGTTGGATCCAAGGTTAAAGGATCCAAGGTTAAAGGATCCAGGGGCGTAACGATGCACACAAACGAAGCCCTGGAGCTGTTGATTACATCATCTGATTACAGGGACTGGAACACTAATATTACTGTGCCTAGCCCTTAGATACGACTCGGTTTCTATATTAAGAAGAGGAAAAATCTAACATTTGCTAACTTAACGAGTGGTCCCAGAGAATCTGCTATGTTCTGGGACATTTCCTGCATTGCAGGAAGCAGAACAATGAAGCAGAAGAGGCAGATTCTCTGCCCTCATCAAATAAGGGTTAGAGAACACAGACACATAAATTAATTACTTTAGGTAATGATATGCAAGAATTCTATACTTGGTTGGTTACTGAGTTAGGAACTCAACCTCCTAAAACATTTTTTAAACCTAGCAGACACTTGCTACCTTTTGTGCCCAAGGAAAGCAGCTCAGTGAACACAGCTGAAAAGGTTAAACTAAGAGATAAATACTAACAACATCTAAGAGTAAAGTATCTGAAGCCATAGTGATTCTCAAAGCTTGGGCCCTGGACCAGGAACATCACATCACCTGAGAACTTACTGCAATGAATGCTAGTCCTCAGGACTGTCACCAGAGCTACTGAATTGGAAAACTCTCAGGATGGGGCCTAACACTGGCACTTTCACCACCCTCCAGATGATTTGTATTCCTGTTTATCCTTGAAAACCACTGGCAGGTGATACTGCACAGAGAGGGAAAGAGTGTGCTATGAGTAGAGTACCAATCTAGACCATGTAACCTTTCCTCTGTAGGACCAAATGAGTAGATGCCAATCTGGAATAATTCCAGGGAGACAGATAAGCCCCAGCTGAGCTGGCTTCACATGGTTGGTTTGTTGGGCTCAGGACTTCATTAGAGCTGAAAAGCGGTAAATTTAGGATGAGGAAAGTCCTCCAGAGCCTCTGCTCTTCATCTGTAGGGTTCACAAGGGTGACATTTGGTCTGAGCGCCTGTGCTGTGTTTCAGGTAAAGTAAGCGGGTTTAGTGAGAATTCTAGTGAGGCTCTGGGGCCTCAAGCTATAGCTCCATCACTAAGCAGATGGGTGTTCTGAGGCTCTGAGCATCTCTAATCAGCTTCCCTGTCAGTAAAACAGAGATAATAGCACTAACTGCTCTCAAAGCATTGCTCTAAGAATCAAAAAGATATTCCACAGCTTGGCACACAAAGATCAACAAATGTTAGCCATTACTCTACTAAGTTTAAATCACACCATTGCAAAATGCTAGAGTGTGGAGAGACCTTAGGAAGTCACATAGCACTGAGATGATTCCCCCAGTCTGACTGCCCACATGGGGAACAGGTCCAGGTTGACTTTTTGGGCTTTCTTCAGGCTTCCTGGAATGTCTAAGGACTTTGCTCAGTGGGACACACAACTCAGAGCCAAAACCTACAGTGCTGCATTGTCATCCAAGCCAGTGTCTGAAGGACTCCTGGGGCCACCTTCTTGCCTATGCTGATGTCTGCCTGCTCCCTCCCTCCAGCTGGTCAGTGGTCTGGGCCTAAGGGGCCTCCAGAAGGGCCAGAGGCATGGCGCAAAGGGAGCATCACCATACCGGGCTTGGAAGAAGGCACAAAGGTAGGTGCTAGGACATCTTAGGAGCTACCTTTTTCATCCTGCCAAAATGAAATAAATAACAGGCCAAAGCAGCGGGAGCCAGGATTGACTAACAAGTAAACAAGTGAAAGAGCACAGAATTTAAAAGTGTTTCAGTGTGCAAGATAGATAACCACACTACTAAGTTTTTGTTAGTTCATCAAACAGAATAGTTTGTGCTGTCATTATTTGATTGTCCACTTTTTATGCTTTGATTTTGTGATGAGCAACTACTTCTAAGACAACAATATGTAATTTATCAACTAGTGATTTCTTACTGTTATTTTTTGAATTTTGTATGATTTCTACCCTTTTTTCTATTTTGCTTTTTCTCTAAATTAAAAAAAATAAAAATTAACAATCCTCAAAATACAGGTTGCAAAATTTAGCAGTGGAATGCTCTATAAATGTGTTCTATCCAGCCATTGTTACTCATTTTACACATACAGAACCGAGGGTCAGAGAGGCTGATGGTCAAGGTTTCACAGGTAGTTTTGGCTTCTGACTCTTGAGTACAGAAGGTACAAGAAGCTGCTCGCTAACAGTGAGTTTTAGAATCAAATGATTCACAAAACAGTTTCCCAGAAAGTGAGTCAATGGCAGTGGCCAGGGCCCTCCCTCCCCACTGACTCAGAAGCTCAGGTTCTGACATCAGACCATGGAATATCTGTATCTTTGAGCCAGTTTTCCAGACATTTCTGATAAGGTGCTGCCACATACTCACCCAGCAGCTTGTACAGGAGGTTCAGGATTTCTTTCCAGGCCATGCCACTCTCTTCCCTGGCGATTCCTGCGAAGTGGGCTACGCTGTTGTAGATATTTAAGCGATCAATGCAGTTCAACACAAGAGCCAACATGCCCTGAGGAGAATGGAGGAAAAAGTAAATATTCTTGGAGAAGAACGCACCTCACCTCCTGTTTGCTTTTCTTCCTGCCCTGTCAGTCTCCTTGTAAAGCTGATAATGCTTATATGCACATAGCCCTTCACCGGAGCCAGCTGAGTATTTTTTTTTTCCCCTCTAGAAACAAAATGGGCATCTTATTCCTCAGATACCTAAATAGCATCCATTCAGATGGTGAGTCAGCAGCCCCTTGTGATGGGTTGGCCCCCATGTGTTGTGTTTCATTTACTCCAAGGACATAGTGAAGAAGAGGAGTCATGAATGCATCTCACCAAAGCTTGCTCTGTGCCTGGTGGGAAGTGACTCTGACTCACTCAGAAGCAGCTCTAGATATAGTACCTATTTTTCTCTTAAATCTCAAATAAACTCAAGAAGTTCCATTCAGATGCATATGATAACTACACACACTCCCTTCTCTCCCCACAAAAGGGTGGGATTTAGGGACAATAAAACCAAAGAGCATTTTCAATGACTTTCCACCTAATTTATAGTATTGTTGCGCCTAGTAAAAACAGCTGTGCCTAGCCACTCTTAATGAGCAGCGGAGAGATGGTAAATATAGTCTTAATAGCCTGAAGGTACACAGAATATCTCTAAGCCCAGCTCCACTCAGATCAAAAGCCCGAGCCGGGGTGGCTCTGTATCCCAAAGCACTGTCTTTGACTAGAGGACTAGCCCTGTCTGCAGGGTATGAAGGGCCACCGAGGTCAGCCACAGCCTATTACCTCCAGAACCTCATGCCCACATTTGGAGGAGGCGTATGACTTATCTAAGGTCACATACAGCCAGGAAGAGGGCCGGAATGAGGGTCTGTGTCTCCTAAGTGCCCAGCTGGTGTTTCTCTCATGGCCAGGGCCTTCCCCACTGACTCAGAAGCTCAGATTCTAACATCAGACCATGGAACATCTGTATCTTTCAGCCAGTTTTTCAGACATTTCTGATGTAGAATCTAGGCAATTGCATTTTTTCAAACAGGTGTCCTAGGTAACTCATATTGCTCAAAATTTGGGCTCACTGCCTATGCCACACTGCAACAATTGAGATTTTTTGCAAATGGATTTTACATACACATGTGGTATTGAAAGTTAACACTTAACTGGTTGGGATGTGTCAGCCAATGTAACCAGGCAAGGTTGAAAGGGAAGGCTAGCTCCCAGTAAATCCTTGTCTTCACAGCTGTTTCGTCTCCTCCTTTGTCTCTAGTCTGTTCACAAATATGTACATGTAGAGATGAAGCTAAACTGCATAGGTACTCAGTGGGACATTTCAGTTCTGGATGCACAGGGACTCTAACCTTTGCCGTTTTTTGGACTTACCTCTTCCTTGAAAAGATTCTGCCGGTTTTTGAGGGAGCGGAGCTTGTTCTGTTTGTCTTCATGCTTCATTTCCTCCTCCGGAGGCTGGAAGTAGGCAATCAGGTCCTGTAAGGTCTGCAGGACTTCTTCTATTGGCAGAGCGATGGGGGCAGCTGTGCGATTGTTTCCACTAAAAACAAGGAGATGACAGGACTCAGGCAAGGGCTGGCAGGTCTGGTCCCTAAAGGGCCACTCTGGAAACAGTGAACTGCTCCCTGGGGACAGTCCCTGTAGCAACCACTGCAAGATGAAGTAAGTGTGCCTACCAGTAGAGCAATGGAAGAGAATATTCGATTTTAAAAGCTATTCCATGAACAAAGGGAAATGCCTTCTTTTAATGTTTCAAGTAACATAACTTAGCCTGTTAAAATGGGTGTAATACTTCAGCACTCAGCATCAAACCGGTCTTAATGTGTAGTGATGATTTTATGTAATAGGGGATGATTATTAAGATTGTGACTTCTGTGTGATTCTCTCCCATTTACCCTTCATCGTTTGCCATATTTTCTCTTTAAAAACACCTTAAAATAAACTTATTAACCTGCATTTCTTTAACACTTTGACAGTTTCTTCTGGGAACAGAAACATAAAGCGGGGAGGATTTCTGTCCCTGGTTCTCTCTGTGTATCTCTACCTTCTGTGTCTCTCCATGTGTCTAATAAATCCACGTTTTCTCTTCATGTTTTCATGTGTGCCCGTGCACGCCTGCTTTTAGCACTGCACACACACATGTCTTCTTTGCAGACCACAGCTGTTTCTCTCCCTTCCCGTGCTCTCCCTGCCCCCCCCTGCAGATTTCCCCTTTCTCAGGGTCCCTCAGCTCTCAGCATCCTCCCTGGACCCCACGCCTGCCTGTCTCTGCTTCCGTGTTCTCCCACCCCACTTAACGTGCTCTTCTCCCTCCCACTCTCCCGCTGCTCTCGTCCTCCATACGTATGTCTGTCTCGGATTGTTAATTTTCCAGAAATATTTTTTAATTAAGTCATTTCAACACAGAGAAGCCACCCTACCACCCCGTAACAAAATGAGCCTTCACTCTGAGATTCCCTGAGGGGGATGCCCGTGAGCTGCACAGAGGGCAAAGGCTAGGAAGGGCAAGGGAAAAGGGACCCAGTCCCAGAGGGCTAGGAAGGGCAAGGGAAAAGGGACCCAGTCCCAGAGGGCTAGGAAGGGCAAGGGAAAAGGGACCCAGTCCCAGAGGGCTAGGAAGGGCAAGGGAAAAGGGACCCAGTCCCAGAGGGCTAGGAAGGGCAA
>PVLA01012752.1:0-41844 GCA_004027455.1 Hydrochoerus hydrochaeris | reverse complement strand
TAGTCTATCAGCTTCGTGTGGTAGCACAAACTTCTAATCCCAACACTCGGGAGGCTGAGGCAGGGGGATTGCCATGAGTTGGAGGCCAGCCTGGGCTACATAGTGAGTTCAAAGCCAGCTTGAAAGGCATAATGAGCCTGTCTCAAAAAAAAGGGGAAAAAAAGGAGGTAATCTTGTTTGCAAGGCTGGATGTATTTCTGGAGGCCCAATATGTATGAAAATGTTTTGAAAAAGCACAAACATTAAAAGTAGCTGCAGCTGGGCGGTGCAGCACCCCCTGGCCCAAGGCCTTTAGGGACAGAGCTGCCCGCCTGTCCTGTCCTCCTGGTGTAGAATCACAGAGTTCTCCCCAGTGAACGTCAGCAGCAGGGCCTGTGCTCCGTCCCTGCCGTCCTCACTGACTGTCAGCATGGCCTGGGAGTCAGCCTGGGTCCCAGAGCCCGTGGCACCTGGGAAGAGCCCACCCTGCTGGCGCGAGCCCAGGTTTTGCTTCCAGAAATTCACAAGCTAAAAGGTAAAGTGTTTATTGGCTGTGGCAGCAGCCAACCCACTCCCAGGGCTGGCAGAGGTGGCCATGCTGTGCCCCAGCCTGGCTTCTATGGAGGCCAGGAGAGAGCCACAGGGTGGGCGCCCGGCCAGACCTGGGCACTGAAAACCCACACGAGGCTCCCAGAGCCCCTTCCCGAGAGAAAGCGCCTCGCCCTGTGTGAAGAGCCAGGTGCTGGTGACAGAGCAGGTCGGGGTGCTGGGCTGCCCTTCGCCCCTCAGATGCCCGAACATTCACACTCGCCGCCCGACTCACTGTCGTTCCTGGACATCCGTGACATCCTCCCCTGATCTCTGCGGTCTCCCCCGGGTCCCCACCCAGCCCGAGCACACTGCCCATCCTGCTGCCTGACATCCCCTGAGAGCCCGCTGGGCCAGCTGTGGGGGCTGCGCCTGTGGGTGACACTTCTGCTCCCGTGAAAGCACAGAGGAGTCGTGCATGGGTCCCTACACACCACCTGGCTTCCGGGCTGGGCACTTGGTCCTCAGGGTAGCAGGAAGTGGGGACACCGACCCAGAAGTCAGGCTGTACCTCTGATACTTGGGAAAACACTCGCAGTTACGCCCTGCCAGTCCCTGGCTGTGTAGACCACCTAGTTGGTAGGAAGTGTCACCCTCATGAGAAGCCCAAACCCGGAGTGGGGTCTGCATGAACTCTGTCGCCCGCTCCAACCGCCACTAGTGCCCCTCATTGTCATTCGCCCCACCTGCTGAGGTCAGAGGGGTGATCTAGCCTGTCACCCACCTCAGTCACTGTCAAAGCACCACGGGAAAATGAAGTGCACCGGGCTGCACCCTGCCCCACGGCAGGAGCCCTTGCCCCTTGCCTCCAGGACAAACTAGGGCACCCCAGCTCTCGGTTCCCAGCCCCAGGTTCCCGGGGCCACACAGCAGTGGGCAGGAGACAGGGTCACCAGGCCCCGTGAGCCCAGACCACCTACTCCAGAGCTGCTGGGCTGCGCGGCAGGGGACAAAACGCCTGCAGCAGAAGCCGAGATATGGAAATCTCTGTACCTTACTCCACAGCAAGCTCCCCTTGAAAGATGGCACCCAGTAGGCCAAGCGAGACAGACAGGCCTGTTTTCTGACACCTTAGCTCTGTTCACTCTTCAGTCACTGTTGGTCTAATCACAAGCTCCGGCCCCCGGCCCCTGGGGCCGTGCATCTGTCCCCACCATGGGGGACAGACCAGCCACACCCAGACCAGCCATGCGGCCTTCAGCACAGATACTACCACAGCAGCCAGGCCAGGCTCAGCTGCGTCCAGCACCCCATCGCCAGGCTGCAGATGGTGGCCCTGTCCCAGCCCCGTGTTACTGGGGTTTGCTCCAAGGTCAAGGAAACCTAGAAGTTCCCAGCTCACAGGGCGGACAGGACATGACACTCCAGGCCACAGGGGCCTGGAGCGGGCAGATTTGGAAAGCCAAGGTCTGTGTCCCCACCCGGGTCTGTGTCAGGACATTCAGGCACCGAGACTCCAGATGGGCTCTCCTCCTCCTCCTCCTCCTCCTCCTCCTCCTCACCATGGAGACTCTCAGGCCCGAGCTTAATCAAACAAAGGCACAGTGTGGCCAGGACAAGGGGCCTTGGCTGGGTGAAAGATTAAGCCTCGCCTGGGGACAGTTCCTCCCTGTCCTCCTCAGTCTCCAGGGAGCTTAGCTGTTGCCTGGTGACTAATGGGTGGGCGGGGCCTGGGGCCCAGGCTGTAGTGGTGGCAGATGGTGTCCACAAGGAGCAGCCTCCAGCAACGCTGTCCTTGGTGCCCAGTCTCTGGGAGACCAAGATCCAACTGGTGCTGGACACGCAGTCCCTGCAGGCTGCACTGGAGCCCGGCTTGTCCTCCACTGTGAGCCCCTCTGCCCCCCACCTCCCCTTCCCTCCCACCTCCTCCTTCTTCCATGGTGCAGGCAGCAGAGGGTCCCAGGAGGAAGCAGCATAGAGTGGGGTCATCCTCAAGGGCTGCCCAAGGGTCTGCACAAGGACACCCACGTCCCAAACTGTCCTCTCCCCTGGCTCCTCCAAAAATTCCCGGTCATCAGAAAGCTGTGCCTCTTCTGCTGCCCGCAGCCCGGACCCAGCGCCGCTCCCTGGCCCCACGCGCCTGTCTGTCCCCTTCCTCGATGCTGGAATGAGGCTGCTCTTCGGGGACAGCTGCCCTGGGTGTGGGGGGTCTCAGGCCCCACAGGCAGCTGCACCTCAGGAAGCAGCAGAAGGGGAGGGGGGCCCCGGGCCACACCCAGTGACCGCCCTTCTTGCTGGACTCCTGGCCCAGACACTCCCAGAGGTCCTGCCATGAGCACATGCGGCTTTGGGGCCACTGAGGCATGAAGCATAGCAGGTCCTGAACACCAGGAAGCCACAGCCTGGGTCCAGGGGCCAAAGCTCCCTGGTCCATCCCTGCCAGCTGCTGCGGCTCACAGTTGTCCTGAGCGTTTCCGGCCTGGATGCAGCACGGCCCACCTCTGCCTGCATGTTCACAGCAGATGTCCCCGTGTCCCTGGGTCCCAAGCTTTCTTCCTAGTAGGATGCCAGGCCCGGCCCCAAGGGCCACCGAAGATGCTGTCTTGACCCAACCCCCCCACCTACCTCCAATGAGGTCACCCCAGTGTCTGCAGGACAAGATCTCTGATGCGTCGTCTGGGGACATAGCCCAGCCCAGAGCATCCCTGCCACAACCCCAAGCCCTGACCCAGGTGACAGGACGCAACAGCCCAGGGTCTCTGAGTGGACAGACACATCACAGCCCACGTCTCTGCTAAATGTGGCACCTGGAACCTGGTCACGAGGAGACAGGAGGGACACAGGAGCCATCGCACACAGGACTGAGCAACACAACAGCGCCAGGCAGCCCTGGGCATGGCCAGTGGGTGCTGGGTCCCGGGACTCCCACACCTCAAGCCTCGTGGGCAGGGCCTGCACCAGCCCGGTGGCCCCTTGCTGCTCTGCTGCTCCGCACACGCGCAGTGTTGTCTAGTAAAGAGCCACTCGGTCCCTTCTCCCACAGTCACAGTTACGCGCCGGTCACCTGCAGCCCACAGATACAGAATGTAAAGCGCCAGAAGAAGCCGCCCGCGAGCTGACACACCTCCATGCTGGAACTGGTCGCTCTGCTATTATTACTTCTGACTCTGTCTCACGTATTCATTCATTTCTTTACTTATTTTGGTGTCAATGATCAAACCCAGGGCCTTGCCCTAGGGAGCTACAGCCCAGCCTGGTGCCTCATTCAAAAATTAACCTTGAGCCAGGCATGGTGGCCCACACCTGTAATTCTGGCCCTTGGGAGGCTGAGGCAGGAGGATATCTGTGAGTTCCAGGCCAGCCTGGGCTATGTAGTGAGACCCTGTCTCAAAAAAATGAAAGCGAAAGGTAAATTTGGCTCCAGGCACAGCAAGGCATATCCAGGGTTCAATCCTATCTGGTTTGGGGTGTCCAGAGTACTGGGGCTATGCTGTTTTCTGCGCATGCTGGGCTGCAGACTTGGGGTTTCTCTGTCCCCTGTGTTTGTCTGCTCAGTCACTGGCAGAAGGCGCACCCTGGGGGCCCTGGGCTGGGGGTGGATTTAGGCAAAGCTTCCCCAGCCCTGAGGACCTAGACCTTCCTTCTTAGCAGATCAACCAACAGTGAACTCCCCAGCCAACCCCGCCCAGTTCACCTCCCGCCCAGGGTCTGCTCTGAGAGTCCCTCCCCAGGGCCGGGGGACGCAGCCCACAGGTCAGGGGGACCGGTGGTGCAGACAAAGCCCCCGGGCCAGGGAGCTGCTTCCTACGGGGTTAGCTCGTGTTCCCCGAGCACCCGGGTGAGACAAAAGCAGGCGGCCAGGCTGTGTAGGCGGTGTGCACACTCTCACACTCACACACCCATATGTGTGTGCACACAGGCACACAGGACTGGGGGGATGGGAAGCAAAGCAGAGAATGGAACACGCATGAGTGCTGAGGCCCGGGGCACCCACGAGGCCGGCGCTGACCACGGTGTGGAAGCCCCCGCCCGCCCCCTGCTGCTCACACACGGCCCGTTTGCTGAACAAACCCTGATATCTGACAGAGAGGAGAGAAGGGGAATCATGGGAAGGAGCGATGGAGTGAGGGGCAGAGGAAGGGGACCAGCGGGTGGGGGAGGGGAGGCAGCAAGTCACGCATGACCGAGGCAAAAAAACGCCCCGCAAGACCCACTGTTCTGCGAGACCGAGCTCAACGGACAATTCTTTAAAGAGAGGACACAGCGGTGCCCTAGTCCGGGCAGGTGTCCGAGGGACAGCGGAGGAGGAAAGACCCTGCAGAAAGAACAGCGTCCTTCCCAGCGTGTGCAGGGCCCTCTGCCCCCGACCGGATGTGGACCTGGAAACAGCTCTGGCTGCGGGTGCGGATACACCGTGGACAGACGGAGGGGACAGATGGACTGCAGACCACTGTGAGCTAGGAGGAGACGGGAGTCAGACCCACCGAGGCTCCAGGACTCCAATAAAGAGCGATGAAAAGTGGATTAAAACTCCTGGATTCTCTAAAGACTTGAACACACATGTGCGTAAGTACGTCCAGGCGTGTGCACGCGCACCCCACTTCCCTATGTCAGCAATGTCTGCTTTACGGTATATCGAGACACGGCCTGGGGGTGTATTTGCAAAAGGAATGAAAGTTCCAGAAAGAAACACAGGCGTCAATAGCAGTGGCCAAGGCTGCTCCGGTGGGAAAGGGTCGCAGAGACGCCAACCGCTTGCTGCCCCTGTGAGATGAGGGTCCTTTGTGAGCACCTACTGCCCCTGACAGGGGGAGGCCGCGGTGATTCTGGAGTTGCTTACACATAGCTCCCACCGATGGCGTCACGGGTCGGCCCAGGTCCTTGGAGAAACACTGTGGAGTTCTATTTACCTTGCAGGGCCCAGCCTGAGGGACAAATGGGGGCCCCAGTGTGTTCACTAGCGATTCACATGGCTGCTGCCCTGACAGCGCTTGGAACCTGGCACTCGGGAGGGTTTGCAGAAGTGACCCAGACCCCTCGAGGCCACAGCGCTCCTGGCAGCCCCTGCCCGGTCCTGCCTGAGGCCCCCAGCGTCGCCCCATCTGTGAGAGTCACGAGGAGTCTCCTGATTGTTTCCCTCCTGGCAAAATGATTCCAACGTTCCGTTCCCTTCGGAAGTGAGAACAAGAGCTAAATTTAAATGAAATAATTTAATGAGGCATCTGAAATCCCAAGCAGCCGGCGATCTATCAAAAGCAAAGAGAAAAACAGCCCGTTCCAAATATAGGGAAGATTCACGCACGCACATCCCTCCACCGGCAGCTCTCACCCCGGAATGACCAAATTCAAAGACAGTAACGTGGCCTTGGACGCATCGGCCGTGGCCCAGGAGCCTGAGGGGCTCCGAGTGCAGCCAGTGCACTTGGAAAACACAGGCGCCCGGAGTCCACGCCCTCCAGTGGCCGCCGCCCGGCCAACACGCCACTTCTTACAGTGTGAATGAATGCTTGCTACAGAGGAGACCCGCTGACATCTGCACCCTGCAGAGGATGATGGGAAGTGAAGGTTTTGGAACACTTCCAGGGCCCCTCACCCATGGTGCTGCCTTTGCTCACTAAACGATGATTTGTAGCTCCACTGTGATGGGTGCCAAGGGTTACCAAACCAACATCTGGTCCCAAGAGCTGGGAGCTTCACGTGCAGACCCTCTGTGCCTCCTTCCGGGGAAACTAATGTGCTAAACAGAAACTAAAGGACTGGGCATGAACAAAGTGTATGGAATAAACTCTGCCTGAGTCCATTCACTCTCCCATCCCCACCACCATCACCACTATCACTACCATCACCATCACCACCACCACCACCATCACCACCACCATCACCACCACCACCACCACCACCACCACCACCACCACCACCACCACCACCACCACCACCACCACCACCACCACCACCACCACCACCACCATCACCACCACCACCACCACCACCACCACCACCACCATCACCACCATCACCACCACCACCATCACCACCACCTCCAGCATCATCACTGTCACCTCCATCCTCATCACTGCCACCACCCCATGGGCCAGAATGGAAGTCTCAGAACAACTGGTGCCTGTCAGAGGCCCCCAGGCCGTGCTCAGCAGAGGCACAAGGGTGTCCCTGGGTCACCTTCTGCCTCCCAAGCCCAGGGCAGACAAGCAGCCCTAGCAACAAGCGTTCACACCGTGGGTCCCGAATGCACATCCTGGCTCTACTCGGGGCACCTCAGAGAGAGCGTTACACTCAGGAGTGACTTCTCCCTGACCCCGGGCCTGGCCGTGGCTGGCTTCGCCCAGGCTCCAGCACTGCTCAGCAAGCTCAGACTCTGAGCCGGCCTGGCTGTGAACATTCTCATTCAGCCATTCTTGCACTGTGAGGCAGTGTCCCCCCAGCTCAGCCCCACGTGTGTCCCTTTGTCAGTTCCCTTCACCCTCCACTGTGACAGGGCAGGTCCTTCCATCCAAGCCCATCTGGGACCTCCCTCTCCAGTGACCTACAGCCCACAGCACCTGTGGCCACGCAGCCATTGCTCAGGACTCCATGGAGACCTCCCTGGCTCCCACATTCCCTCCACCTCTAACCAGAATTGAGGGTGATCCTATTAACCATCACTACCGCCTGCCACTGGCCCAAAGATGTCCCATTCGTAACACAACCCGGACCACAGGGCCGAAGGGGCAGCCCCACTGCTGCTCCCGACATGGGCTCCAGGGCCAGCCGCTCGAGCATGCATGGAGAACATTCTCTTCCAGGCCTTTGCAGGGCCTTCCAGGGTGCTGCCTCTGTGACGGGAGAGGCCAGCTCTGCTGTGTTCCCCGCTCCCCTGCCCCCACCCAACCCACACACAGTGGCACCTGATAAACTTGGCCCGATTAGCCGAACCCTGGAAGAGCAGACACAGCCCGACTGACAGAGGTACTGAGCCTCAGAAGGGGCAGGAGACAGCTCGCCACCAGGCTCTGCTGCTGGGTTCCCAGCGTGGGGCCGCAGAGGGTCTCCAGCAGGGCGCGTCTGGTCCGAGCGTGTCTGCACCTGCACCTCAGGAGCGGCGGGTCACTTCTGAGCTGCGGGAGAGAGCACACAGGGTCTCCGTCAGGCAGAGCGATTGGATGGGTCCCCGCCTCTTCCGCCCTCTGCCTGAGAGGTGGCACAGGGATGACGGTGCTCTCTGTCCAGGGAGAGCTGAGTGACAGGCCGGATATTTAATGCATGGTCCTCCCGCCAGAGTGTGTTCTCTCCTTCACCCCAATTTCCTGGTGCAGAACAAAGGGAGGCTGCGTGCTCCCCCCACCCCCACACACGTTTTCCCCAGGTCCGGGCCCTGGGCTGTCAGAAGAGGCGCCCTTGGGGCCTGACCACCCAGATCCAGCTGATGTCACCCAGGGGCACACAGAGGACACAAGCCACGGCCCTCCCGACCATGCACAGACCCTCAGAGAACACAGCACTGCCCCATGGTCACGAGACTGAGTCATGAAAATCATCACAGCTAACAAAGCTGTCAGCTTGCGCATGGAGCAGAGGCCAGTGGATTCCCACTTGGCTGCCAAATATTTGAAAGCAGAACTTTCTGTGTGGCCTCAGACCTTCGAGTTGATGGCAACAATCAAAATTGGAAGCAATTTTTTAAAATCACACTGTTTGGCTTTGCTCTTGCTAAAATGAGCTTTGTAACCTACCATTACAGAACCAGACGGAGCGGCCCGGGTTTACCAGAACCCCAGCTGTGTCCTGTGAGCAAGTGGAGCGAAGGGTGGGGGAGGGGCAGGCCGCCGGCTTCGCCTTGGAACCTGGGATCAAAACCAGGCTGCGCAGCCCAGATTTGATTTACTCTGATTAACAGACATTGGCCAAGCACCTCCAAGCTCCCGCAAGTCCAAAGACCCAAGGGTAAATAAGATCATGTCCACCCAGGGCACAGCGTCTGGCCGGGAAGGCCGGAACACACGTGGATAATGTTAACCCAAGCCGGAGGCTAATGAGATTCAAGTGGAGCAAGGAGCAGAGGGAGGGAAGGCGTCTAGACGGGCGGAAGTGGCCTCGGAGCTCAGAGGCAGAAGGGGCAGGTGGAGGTCACCAGAGCCACCTTGGGACGCAGGGCTTGGGGCCACCTGCCTACATGCCACGAGTCACACCAGCGCTGCCCTGACCCCAGCGCAGCCCTCAGCCAGGCAGAAGCCTGGAAACGCCCGTGGGCAGCACATGGAGCTGGAGGACAGGGAGCCGGCACTGGGGGCAGAACCTGGAAAAAGAGATTCGCTCCCTTCGCACAAGGGACTTCTGCAAATGTCCTCAGGCCGGCCACAGACAGCTGCCCCGCCTGAGCTCCTCCCTGAGGAGTGAAGGCCCAGCAGGCCCTGACCCGCAGGTAGAGTCCAGGGCCGTCCCTGGTCAGGGCTCCTGTCACTCTGTTGCTGCCTCTGTGTTCCTGGCTAGAAAAGACCTTCACGTACCGGTCCCCACCTGAGACACTGGCAGGAGGCAGAGGGGTCCCCATCTTCTCGGAGCTTGCTTTGCACAAGTCCTTTTGCCTTTTTATCAAAATAAATGTTTTCCTCTGGTTTGATCAGCGGCGAGCAAAGGTCCCTGAGATAAGGACCAAGTGGCTGGGAACACAAAGACCTGCAACGCTGGCCGGCAGGAGCTCACACTCGAAATCCCAGGGCTCCCCAGGCCAAGCGCCCCCTCCATCTCCAGCGGTCAGTACTTCACCCCAAAATCAGCCAGCTCAGGAGGACTCACCCCATTAAAATGCAAACTGCAAAGAACACAGAATTAGAACTCAGAAGAAGATCGTGCAAATGACCAAAACTAACTTTAAAAAGGAAACTGGCCTAACAGGGGCCTCAGAGGGCCTCCACAAACCACACGCCAGCTGCCATCAAAGCAGCGGAGGACAGACGCAATTCGTACAGATTAGGAGACAGTCGCTAAAACACAATTTTAGGCCACAAGTGGCAGGGCACACCTGTCGTCCCAGCACTCGGGAGGCTGGGGCGAGAGGACCGCTGTGAGTTCGAGGCCAGCCTGAACCACAGAGCAAGATCCTGTCTCAAAAATAGTAAATAAAGTGGTGATTTTTTTTTTTTTAAAGAAAAGCGATTTAGTTGGTAGTTTGGGTAAGGTTGAGAAAAGCTCCCAAAGTGACAAAAAATATTTAAAACTGTAAAAATCAATTCCAAATGGCCAACTGTTACCCATACGATGTTCATAAAGGAAGAATGTAGAGAATGAAAGTATCTGGAAAAGATAATCACACTTTCCGGGTGAAAGCAGCTCTAGGAGCAAAGCGCTCTGGGCATGGAGAAAAGGCTACCCATCCCAAGGGCAGCAGAGAAACGAGAGGGGGACAGACACGCTTCCGAGGGGCACCGCCGAGGAGTGGGGTCGAGGAGTCGGGTCGCCCGTCCCAGCCCTCCAGGCTGGGCTGAGCTTCCCGCGAGCATCGCCTCGGCCTAGGATTTACGCCCGAGTGCGCCATCAGCCAAGCGTGGGTGCCATGCGAAGATGCCACCGTGTGTTTGACGCCGCCGCCACCGCCGGGAGACCCCTCTCAGGAGCCATGGGACTCTCACTGCAGCCTCACAAGTGGGAAATAAACACCAGGGAAACCCCTGAAGCCCGGGAACGCTGGGTCCTGCCTGACCCATGCGAACCAGCTGGGGAAGCAGGTTCCAGGGTGAGCTTGGGCCTCACAGCCAGAGGCAGGGAGCATGGACAGGGCGGCAAGAGTGCAGAAGCCAAGTCGGCCTTCACCCCGGACCCGGCTAAGGCAGTGACCTGTCCACCCGCGCGGTGGGGCGCAAGGAATCGGAGGTCACTGCATCTTCATCTCCACAGGGGTTTCTCCGCCTCACACTCGGACTCGCACCCCCAGCTGCCACTGACGCCTGCCCGAGCTGTGGCAAACAAAGACTCCTCCCGCTTCGACGTGTGCCCCCCTGGAAGACAAAGTTGCCCCTGGCGGTTTTCCTCTACCGTAACCAAAAGTGCTACTTGTGCTTTAGGAAATTTGGTGGATCTAAAGTAGCAGGTAGCCGTACTTTTAGGATCATTCAGGGAACATCGAGAAGAAATCACCAGAAGCGCTGCAAGAGGGCTGGAGGGTAGAAGTCAAGGCAAGAGAGGGCAGGCAGGCTCTCGTACACCTTTACACACTGTGGACTTCCAAATCGTGTGCACCGCTCTCCAGCTAACCACTGCTGGCGCCCCAAGCAGGTGTGACCAGGAACTTGCCGAAGGCGTCATATCCGAGTCTTATCTCAGGGGAACCTGACACTGCTGCCATCTTTTCTCTCAACTATGTGGAGCAATTAGCTATTGTATAACAGCATTTCTTAAAAACCAGCACATCACCCCCAATCACAGGGTGTGACAGCGCTGGTCCACCTGCCCACAGGTAAGCCAGGAGGGGCTGGGGGGTGGAGCGGGCTCCAGGTGGCTCTGCACAGAGCCAAGAGCCACACAGAAAGGATTTGGACGTCATCTCCAGCAAGCCCCGGCCGGCAGAGGTGCCCTCTGCCCTCCCCCTTGGGGCTCGACCACTGAGCCCTGCCTCCAGCATGTGCCCCTCTCTGCTCCTTAAGGAAGCTGCCACGATTGAGAATGACGCGTGAAATAAGATTAAAGGAGCTCACAATAATCTGCAAGTTGCATACATTTCCCCCATTCTATAAGACAATTACAGCTCCTAGGTTCTCGGTGCCTCGGCCTCTGGGCAGGGAATCCTGACCTGGCTGTCCCTTCCTGCATTCCCCATGCTTGGTCACCTCTGGCCTTGGTTGCTGGCCCTCCTGGGACTCTGCCCACACTGCCCGGAAGGCCCTCCAGGTCCGGACGTCTCCCGAGCCTTCCCAGCGAGAACGACCATGCGCAGCTCCCTGTGAAGGCGGCTACTCAGGATTCAAGGCTGCGCCCTGAGCCATGTGTGAACCTCCCGGGGACCCTACGGGAAATCGGGCCGCAGTTCAAGCAGCGCTTCCTGCACTGGGGTCATTAACAGAGGTGCTCGGGCGGAGGGACAAGGGTAGTGGCCGATGGATGCCTGACCTCCTGCCCGCGGTGCCCGCACACCACGGCTCAGGCTCGGCTGGCACAGCACACGCTGACTTCTCGGGGGTGGGGTCGCTTCCTGCGGCTGGGACAGGCAGGGACCCCGCCCACCTCATCCATCGGCTACTGCCGGTCAGAGGAGGACGGCTCTGGTCTCAGCCAGCTGGAGCCGGAGTTGTGCAGAGCACAGCGCCACAGCCCCGCCGCTGTCCGCCTGTCCCTCTCACAGCTCTTCCCGACGCTTAGCCGGTCTCATCAGCTGGGCCTCAAAACTGGAAAATGCCTCCCAAAACTGAGTGTGAAGCAGGGTAAAAATTTCCATCGGAAACGTCATCCCTTTGAGCACCGGCGGTTTTGAATGCCAGTTCTGTGCTACTTAAACAAGCATGGCCAGAGCCAAATCTGAGCGGAAGAGCGATTTCAAGGGGAGGTGGTTAGCAGCTTAGTGAGGCGCACGCAGCCCCGGTGGGGCGGGGGGGGGGCGGGGGGGACAAAGCTGCTCCTGGCCTCCTCACCCCAGGTGTCCTGCCCAGAATTTAACCAGACTGATCCTGGGGAAGGATCTGGATCTCCACCTCGAAGGGCAGTGAGTGAGTGAGTGAACCCTCAATTAAGAGGCAAAGGTTTGCAACCCAGGATTATCCAGACTGCACAGCCCACAGGAGCATTCCGGCCGCTCCCCAGGCCAGGCTTCCGGGGAGACAGGGCTTCCTGTCTCCCCATCTCAGCCAAGTCTTATTAATCCACTGGCCTCCCCCACCCCCCATCCAGGTACTTACGGGCTGCTGGACTTATCACTGGCCCCAGCACCACCCCAGCGCCAGCCTCCGGCCTCGCCTTCCTGCAGAGACTGTTTACTTATTCATGGGCCGTGAGCAGAGCCAACCTAAGGCTTTGTGTCAGCTGAATAGGACGGTAACTCAATCTGCAAATGGGAACCTCACTGCTCACAGCGGTCACAACAGTCATGCACGCAGCCAGGCACACAAAGCTGGCGGAGCCTGGGGCGGAACTTGCCCTGTGACAATGCCCTGGGGTCTTAGGACTCTGCTCCTCCTCTCTGAGTGTCTCTGCGCCCCCAAATAAACTCCCTGAGCCAGAGAGACCACAGGAGGTAGCACATACCCCCACTCTCCTGCAAGGAGGGGCTCAGACCTTTAAAAATCCACCAGGAAAACATCAGGGTGGCCATGCAGAGGAAGTTAATCTCTCTCAAGTGTTTACTGTGCTTCCACTCGGAGAGCTCTGCCTCAGGTTGTCCTCTGTCCCCCATCGGCCCCAAAGAGGTTCCTAATCCCACCAGGAGCCTCTGAGCTCCTCCATAGCCCACTGACAACTAGTCTGCGCCCATAGGTCTGGTCCTGCGAGGGCAGCAGCCTCATGACGGCATCCAGCAAAGAGAGGCCAGGCCCGTCCTGAGAGCTCACCGCACCCCAACGCTCCGCTTCACAGCAGGCTCTGCACCCGGAGACAATGACACGGTTTTAAAGTCCGGGAGTCCAGGCACCAAAAGACCCTGAGACAAGAGCTGGTCACAGGAGGAAAGGGCTGAGGTTCCAGAGGTGCTTCCCGAAAGGGGGTGACGCCACCCCCTGTCACATCACCCTGAGCACTGCCCCACCCACCCCACCCCCAGTCCGTCCTCTCCTGCGGCAGTGTGCGCCCCCCCACCCCAGACCCCGGTCCTCCCACCTGGTTGTATTACGCATGCTTAGCTAACGATGCCACATTGCATTCTTGAAAAACGTAAAGAGACTGAATGTGGTGTGACCGACCTCACCACAAAAATAACCGTGCAAGGCGAGGCATTTGTTACTTAGCTGGATAGACCGTTCCCAGACACAGACAGCCCCAAAGCACTGTGTGCCTGAGACAGTTAATAAAGGGCCTCCTGCTGGAGCATCCTGGCTCCCGTCCTTTGTCCTTGCCTGGCTGAGCCCCTCCCACAGCAGCCGCAGTCCACGGGGGGTTGGCTAATCACTGCCATCGGTGACCCAGCTCTCCAGTGACCAAGGCCTCCGCCTGCCCCTGTCCCAGCAGCTGGGAGCTTGGAGTGGACGGGGACTCTGGCCAAGCAGCCAGCACAGCGCCCGAAGCCCCATGGATGAGCTTGAGTTTCAGGGGTCCAGAGACACCACACCTGCTGGGCGTGTGCCCCAGGACGTGGAAAAGGGAAGAGAGAAAACCCGCCACGGTTCCAAATCGCCTGTCACCGGCTGTCCCATCCACACACTGGGTCCCACCAGGACAGCACCCACAACATGGCAAGTGCGCCACCCTGGAGGAGCCATGGTGCCCCCAAAAGCCACCCCTCCCTGAGCGACAACCTGTTAGACAGAAAGGAGTAAATTAAAAGGGGGCGTCGTGGGGAGCCGTTAAGCTGAGGCCGAGCCAGATCTCAGCAGACGCCTGGAGATGGATGGGAGAGAGCAGCACCAGACCCCAGGACGCGGACTGCCAGAGGCTGGAGGGAAACCGAGCTGACCCCCGCTGGGCTGTGTACCAGCAGGCGTCCGGCCCTGTTGCTGTCCAGTTCGGAGGACAGTGTCCCTTTCCGAGTTCTCAGTAAACGCTGAGACCTCGCACTTCTGACTCTGTAGAGACACGGTCGCTGCCTCTCGGTCAGAAGTCAGGTCCCACCGGCCCCAGCTCCCTTTTAGTTGGTGTCTACCATGTTTTTCTAATCCCCCGTGGGCCCTCTGGGGACCCTGCCGGCCCCCCTCCTGGCAGAAGCCCTCCTCCCAGAACAGGGCGAGGGGCGGCAGAGTGAGGGGCGGCAACAGGCAAGGAGGCTGAGCCAGTGATGGGGGCGGGGTCTGCGGCAGCACCCCACAGGCCACTGGGAGGGGCGGGCGGTTCGCAGAGCTGATGTACAGAGATCACTAAAGTGGTGCCTGCCGGGCCTCCAGGGCCCCTCGTGCCCGCACAGGTGAGCGACACCAGTCAGGCCTGCTTTGCGTGCCAGGTCCCCGTCAGTGGTGAGCGGTGAGCCTGGCATGGTGGCACCCGCCCTGGAGAATTCAGGGCAAAAGAAACACAGAACTACTGCCGGGGAGGCAGAACTGGCAGGTTCATGACTGTTCATTACAAAGAGGACCAGTCACCCCGAAAAGCCCCCGTGCACTGTGACCCCAACTCCACCACATCCCGGAAAAGGGAAAACTGCGGCAATGGTGAAAGAGCTGAGGGCCCCAAGGTTGGGGCAGGGGCTGGGGGAGGGGGGTCTGCCAAAGCCCCAGACGCTGCTGACGTGCTTGGAGGCTACAGTTAAACAAAAAGTAACAAGCTGATAGGACACGGGTTGCCATTAGCAACAAAGTCACAAATTAATAACACATTGGTCAGCAAGGGGGAGAACTGTGCCACCCAGGCAAGGGGTGGGACCAGCAGCAGGGTCAGGTTCCAGCACAGTCTGCACTCGCTGAGAACTTCCCTGCAAACTTGAAACTGCTCTTTTTAAAAAACTACTCATTAAAAAAAAAAAAAAACTGACCAAAAGCAGTTTTAGGTGCTGTCTTCCGTGTACAGCACTCATCGCTCCATCCTGGATTTGGGCTCCTCTCCCCTCTGCCAAGCCGGGACGACCCCACGCATCTGCGAGGACCCAGGACCACACACCTCCGCAGGGGTCGGGCTGGAACAGCTGTGCTCCCTGCAGGCCTGGTGCCTGAGCAGGCAGGCGGGACAGCGCCAGCTCTTGGAGGGGGGCGGAGACTGCTGAGGGAAGGGGCTCCTCTCCCGTGGTGTCTCCTCTTGGTCCTGGGTGACAGGCGAACCCCTCCCAGGAGAGGCACCCACCGCCCCAGTCTCAGAGAAGCCAGTGGGGGGCAGAGTCCCAGAATCCCAGGATCCTGAGAGGACAGGCCCAAGCTCAGCTCTCTATCCCACTGTCTGCCTGCTATGCCCAGTTTGCTTTATGAGTTCAGAGAAGATGAGGGCAGAATTCCCGCAGATCTGTCGCCCAGGAGGGCCCAGACTCAGGGACCAGGACCCCGGGAACCACTGTGTGCATGGCTGAGCACCGACACCCAGCAGCAATGCCTGGAACTTAATTAAACACCTTCACCTCTCAGAGCAATTTCATCAGATTAATCATCGTACGGAAATTAATTTTAGTCTTCTGAAGGCCCCGGAACAATTCTGTGTGCATTAAGCGTATCTTCTGCCCAGGTGCCCCATCTCCAAGCTGAAGCCCAGTGAACTGGGCCCCTTTCTAAAATAAAATGAGCGCAGGAATCTGATTTCTGCCTTCGTGCTAATTACTGGCATCGTCAGTGCTGATAGCAGCACCAGGCCCCAGCCTTCTTATCTCAGAGCACCGGTCTGAGCATCTCAAAGTGCGCTGTGGATCAAGGCCCTGGGGCATCTGTGTCTGTGACAAGGGGAGAAACAAAGGCACAGAATGGCCACTGCACAGACCCTACAGCTCCAAAGGTGAGAGTGGGGATTTGAACCTGGGGCCCCAGCATGTGCAGCCCTGTAAATGACACAACCAGCACAGGCCTCAGGGAGAGGGCAGCCGTGCCCAGTGGCCAGCAGGTGTGAAGGAAGTCACTCTGCAGGAAGGAGTGAAATCCCAGCTCTACCAAGCGGCCTTTGGAAAGATCAGTCCAGGACTGTGACACTAGAAACTGCCAGGGTGCCAGGAACCGGAGGGCAGGCGCAGCCCAGCAGGTAGAGGAGGTCAACAGGGCCGCCCCCAGCAGCCCCTCACTGTGCAAGGAAGGTCAGCCTCACTTGCCTCCTTGTCCCGGTGTCACTGTCCCATCCCTGCTACTCCAGGCCAAGGCCACCTCTGGAGCTCAAGCTCAGGAGACTTCTCCAGGTGGCAGAAGTCGGACGCCATCATTCCTTCTGCCTCGCTGCCATTTAAGGGAGAACTCGGGGCAAAGCCCTGCGGCCCTGGACAGAGCAGTGCAGAGGCTTCCCCTGACTCAGCCAGCCCCAGAGCCCATGTCCCCTTGTGTCCCTGGGCAACAGACACAGGTGGCGGATAGTAGCGGACCCTGGGACTGGGGTGGAAGGGGGGCTGGGAGGGAGCCCCCCATACAGCTGGAGCACAGGGTGCACAAAGCGGGGTGTGAAGCCCAAGTGCACCTGTGGCCCCTCTGACTACAATGACGGTGACAGCAGCTACCACCTGATCCCCCACACCAGCCTCCTGCCACCCAGAGCCTCGGAGCTAGAGCCACTGAGCCTCACCCTCATCCTGGGAACAGGGCGCCACAGCCCCCACAGTACCGATAGGGAAACTAAGGCAGCCTGAGGCCAAGGGACATGCTGAGGTCCCACAGTCTCAGCTGTTAAAGCCACTGCGGCCTCAGGCCCAGCCCGGCCTGCACAGAGCAGGGTGCGAGCCATCCAGACAGGAAGATCTGCCTGGTTGCGGTGTGTGGGCTGTGGGATTGGCCCCTCTGCACCCCTGGAGCCCACATTGTCTTTGGTGACAAGTGTGGGGTTAAGTGTGCAACATGGGCCCTGCAGCCATGGTAATGACTGGGGCAGGGACAGGGCCCCAGCCAGTCCAGAACGGCTTAGAGAACTGAGTGCTGCCACATCCACTCCTCCTGGAACAAAATCAGCCAGCACAGACTGGGACCAAGGCTGGGCTTGAACTTGCAATCCTCCTGCCTCAGCCTCCCAGAGTGCTGACATGGCCCAGTGCACCACTGCACCAGGCTTGTTCTGTGATTAGTAGTAGACAAATGTGATGTGCTGTAGGCTTCGAGGGAAGAGAAGAATGTGTCTTACACTCGCTAATGCAGAAAGTGCACACAGATTTCTGTACATAATACCAAGTGCCTCAAAAATGTTCCTTGACCCAGAAACCCCACTTTTCTGAGTGTATTTGAAGACAGTGAGGGGCACAACAGAGCAGCCTTTTAGAATTACACACACATCGTCCTTGGTTAAGAAAAGGAAAATTGGGGAGTATAACGAAGAAAAGAAAAGCTACCAATATTTTTTGAAAACAACTGAACCTTTTTACACTATATAAACACCCTGTCAAACAAGATCCAAGCCACACCAGCAACCTTGGTAGGACAGGTTGATGGTGGCTTGTTTTATAAATTATTTCTTGCATTTTTGAGGAACTTCCACAGGGAAGGAAGGCATGGTACCCTGTGAACAGAGCAAAGCCTATCTGAATAACTTCCAAAGACATGGAACCTGAACCCTCACTGCAGCAGCAGGAGAAGAGCGCTAGCACCAAGCACAGATTTGGGCCATGCCTCAACACGCATCCATTTCCTCCTCCTTGGTGACAGCATCCCTCTGTGCAGGCAGAGACCCAGTCCTCCTGTCCGCTCCCTTAGGCCCAGAGCCTCTGCACCCAGCCCCAGCTGGGCCAAGCATTCCAGTTCCACAGCTCACTTCTGTGCTCTCCCATTGGCCAGGATGAGTCACATGGCCCACCCATGCCCAAAGGCTGCTGGGCAATGTGGTCCTCAGCTGAGAAACACCATGCTATGGGAGGTCTGGGGTGAGCAGCCAGCTGTCCCTTCCACAGTCCTGGGTGGGCAGTGGAGGAGAGCCCAACGTGGAGACCTCCTCCTGGGTGACCCCGGAGTTCACCTGAGAACTCGAGACTGTGACAAGCCCTCTGCAGCAGCCTGCAGAGCAGGGCCCAAGGCTGGCCACCCTTCTCAGGAGGACATGGGCCTGGGGACCTGCCTCACCCTGGCTCCCATAGTAGATGACCCTGGGAAGTCACCCGTATCTGTGCCCCCACTCTAGGCTCAGAAGGACAAACAAGGGCACCTTCTCAGTGGGACTGCGCCAGGTCTGTCACGCAGGCTGAGAAACTGCACACGAAGACCCTCCAAGCAGCTCTGGGTACCTCCTGTGCTGATGTCACAGTCTGGTTAGGAACTCATGTCGCATCTGCTTTCCAGGCACCCGGGCCTAGGTGTCCAGAGGGCAGCTGGAGTCTGAGGTCCCAGCTCCACCCACACCACGCAGGTCCCATGTCCTTCCCCCAGTCCCCATCTCCAACAGCTGGGATTCATTCCTTGAGCTCCGGCCAAGACTGAGTGACCGGGGCAAGGCAGGAGCTGTGGTGCAGGATGGGGCCCTAAAT
The DNA here is from genome assembly GCA_004027455.1 of Hydrochoerus hydrochaeris. Classification (NCBI taxonomy): domain Eukaryota; kingdom Metazoa; phylum Chordata; class Mammalia; order Rodentia; family Hydrochaeridae; genus Hydrochoerus; species Hydrochoerus hydrochaeris. Next base: position 23,156 of record PVLA01012752.1, on the reverse strand, counting down.
GAGGCCCCCTCAGCCACCCCTGAGGTGGCCTGCGTGACGCAGCACCAACAGCACACATCCTCGCATCCATCTGCAAGTTCAGCAGGGACCCCTTGGGGCCCAGCAGCCGCCTGAGCCTCTGCTTGCTCCTGTCTCGGTGCTCAAGGCCCCTCTGGAAACACAGGAAATTCTGCTGTCAAACCCAAAGGTCAGCCCACTCTGCCCCAAGCCAGGTGCTCCGGCCCCCTCCCTCTGGCCTATTTGGGGAGCAGCAGAGGTCTAGGGGGACACCAATTCCCCAGTGTAAATTAGTTCTGTGCCTTGGAAGAAAAGGGCTGGTCATGCACAGGAGCCTGTAGACATCGGAATAGCAAAGGGATTTAGAGCAGCATTTTCCTGAAAAAAAAAATGTATGCAACTGTGTTATTTTCATTTTTTTAAAAAGCCGCTTTGTAAATGTCAGGGGGGTGCAGGGCCACCAGGAGGGAACCGATAGGCCTGGGGCCCTCACTGTCCTCTCCTCCGTGCCTCTCTCCACTCTGTGCTTCTTGTGGTACCTCCTACAGGGGTGGCTTCAGTCCTATGTCACACCCATGCCCCTGTAGGGCCCTGGGCCCGGGAGGTAGAGGGCAGCAGGCCGTGCACTGGGGCAGGTGGGTTTCAACATGCGCTGCTGGGCTGGGTGCTGCAGCCCAGGCCCTGGGTTCCACTCTCTGGGCCACCAAAGAAATAGCCACAATAACAACCGTGTGTGTGAGGACCAAGGACGATGAGCAGATAGAAGCCACATGGCAGTGACAAGGGCACGGTCCCACAGGGCAGGTCCTTCCACCTGCTAGCCCAGCTCTGAGCACCTGGTCACCAGCTCCCCACTCAGCCAAATGCTGTCACTGCCACCTCAAGGAGGAACCAGCCTGGAGCCTCCCCAGGACGAGCTCCCTAGTCACTGTCAGATGGGCACCAAGTAGAGGAGGGGCCTGGCTGGTGGAGAGGGCCTGTCCACCCTCTACCCAGAGGGAGGTCCCCAGACCACAGGAAGGCTCAGCACAGGACCCAGAAAAACACCTGACAGTTGAAAATAGACCTCTCTGAGCTGAGCACTTGCCTATGTTCTGGGGTCGGCAAAGAACCAGCCCTGCCAGCCTCTCACATGGAGGCTTTTACGTGGCTCACACTGATGAATTTAGCACTACGGGTTGTGTGCAGGCTTCAAATGTGTGCAGGACCCTTGTACCAACCACACTCCATCAAGAGAATGAACACAGACCAGGGCCTTCACAGGGACTGCATGGTAACTGCCAGAAAGCTTCTCGTTGTAAATAAACAACAGGCAGGTATGCTGGCATGTACCTATAATCTCAGCTACTCTAGAGGCTGAGGCAAGAGGATCACACATCTGAGGCCAAAATGGGAAATTTAATGAGACACTATCTCAAAAAAACACAATTGTTGAAAAACATCTGGAGTGCAGCTCTGTGGTAAAACACTTGCCTCGCATGTGTTGCAATGGTGAGCAGGAACACCGATGCGACACCCAGGATTTGGAGGTGGATTTATTGATCAGGATCACTCCCAAAATATCAGGACTCAAAGGCCCAGGGAGGGAGGTTTTCATGGAGAAACACAGAGGCAGAGTACTTGGCTGCCTTTGATTGGTTCTTACAATACACATCACAGGGAGCAGCCTTTCCTAGGAGACAAAAGCAACAGGAACTGCAACAGGAACTGTTGCCTGGGCAACTAGCAAACCAACGTACACTGGCTGTTCCACTACTCCCCCACACACTGGTTTCCCCCCCCCAAATCTTTGCTGGGCATGTTATACATGCTCTTCTGAGACAAGGTCTAACTGGAAGCAGTAACACTGAGACCATCAGTGATCCTAGGATGGGCCTAGCCAGGGTCCTCAAGACCAAAAATTCTCACCAGGAGTTTGTGGTTTGTCTCCCTCATTGTAAGGTTTTTAAGAAATCTGATTTAGAGTCATCTGTTATATTGCAATCCTGGGAACAATGTCCTCAGGCTCTGGCCACGTGTGGGCCGATCAGCAGGGCTTTGAGCACACTGCCTCTTTAGAGGGAGCTTCGGAGGAGCAGTCTGGTCCGGGTAAATTTTTCAGAAATTCAGCAGGATTCTGCAATGGTGATCTAAGGCTGGATTTCTGAAACTTTAAGAGCTGTTAATAAGGTATGTGCAGAGGTGTCTACAAGTATAGCTAAAAGACCAGCTAAACTGGTTATAGGTTGTTCCTATAGGGAAATCTCCAGAACTTTCAGAACTTTATGGCCTGTATGCCGTATGTAATTTTTATTCAACCTTGAATAGCTCTGCCAGTTTTTTAATTGCCTTTGTTACAATACAGACCCATCATCACTGCCAGTAATCAAGGGTAGGTCACACCTAGGGGTCATTTCTCACAACAGGACCCTATTGACTTCTGCTGTCGTGGCCAGTCTGAGTAGGTACAGATGAGCACCAAGCCACTCCAGGTGGAAGTCAAGGCCAGTGACACAGACATGGAAGCCTGTGCTGGCTGCAGGGGTGCAGGTGCCACCGCTGTGGCTTGAGCTTGCAGAACATATGGTGGGGACTGGTCTGGTTGAGATAGATCTTCTGGATGCACCTGGTAAATTTCTGCTAGCTGGAGTTGACATTTCAGTCAATCAGATCCCTGAAGAGAGCTTAGGCTCTGGACTGGTTGTTTTGAGAGCAGGTTTGTCCAAGTAGCTTTGTCCAAGGTGACCACAGCATATCTAGAGGTCCAGCACAACATGTGGGACCTGGACAGTTAGGTGTTGGCCTAAGGTGAGCTTGCCAGCTTTCTTGATTAGGACAGTGGCTGCTAGAGCACAGTAGCAAAGGGGGAGGCAGCCTCAGTGATCAGGTCCAGGTGTTTGTGCAGGTGGGCCTCCCAGGGGCTGACAGCCTGAGTAAGCATCGCCGACTCTGTGAACTCAAGGATCCAGATCCTGTAGAAGCCAGCAGCTCCAAGACATCTGAGGAGTTTGTTTCTCATCACCAGTTCCTGTCATATATTGCAGCAGAGCTTTCATGTCTTTTTAGCAAGAAGGTTTGATGTCATTAATCAGCTGGGAAACTAGCAAAACAAAAGCCTCTGGGAGGTTGAATCCAGGTCAGTTGACTTTTGAGTCCAGGACTGGGGTCTTTGCATAGAGGGGCTGCCTGAAAAGCACAAGGTCCTGAGTTTGATTCATGGTACAGAAAAAAAGAGGGGCTGGCTAACAGGAGCCAGCCAAAGGCAGAAGGGTTTTTTTTTGTTTTGGTTTGGTTTGGTTTGATTTTTTTGTACTGGTATCAAACTCATGATCTTGCGCTTGCCAGGCAGGCGCTTGTGCCTCTGAGCTAAATCCCCAGCCCAAAGAAGACATTTTTTAGGTCCAGACAGTTGTTCCGGCAGGCTGTGGGTAGCAGAAGACTGAGGCAAAGTATATGGCGGTCAATCACAGCAACATTGGCAGCTGAGAGATCCTGAACTTTGACAGGCAGCAGAGATGTGTTTTAGCAGTTCAACAGTCGATACTGTTTTCTCAGGGGACCGTGAAAGAGCTGGAAAGCACAGAGAAACAGGCTGCCTCAGAGAAAAGGTGCTGGTGGCTTGGCCAAATGTGTCATCAGAGCCTCCCCCAAATAGGGAGAGCATTCTTAGCCTCGTGGGGCAATTGGGTCTAAGTGAGCTGGCCTTTTGTCTCAGGATCTTCTCAGCTGAAGGGGCTTATGGGAACAACTTGCAAGCTGAGAAGACATCTTTCAAATCCAGAACAGTCCAGAAGGGTGTCTGGGTTGGGAACCACAGAGTACACGGAGATCTCACGTTGGTCGGTAATCCCCCCTGGGCATTTTTACCAGGAGGACAGGAGTGTTCCAAGGAGATTAACAGTCCACCAGGTCCTGAACTGCTTTAGGTGGCTGAGGTGTGGCTGCAGCAGGGTGGGTGGTGAGGCCCAGAGGCAAGTTTTGGCTCATACCTCTGGGAGAATTTCAGGATTGCAGTTATCTGTCTCAGGTTGATGCAGGCGTCATCTCCCTCTCAGGGAAAGTGCAGGGTTAAACGAGAGGGAGGCTGGCTGACTTGGTGACAGGAATCATGTGTGGTGAGGTGTCCTCCCAGGATGAAAGTTCATACCCAGCAGAAGTGGTGAGAGAAAGAGTCCCAGTTCCTCTGGTGATGGTAACTTTTTGACAGAGAGAATGTTTTGAAGGCAGAGTGTTCTGTTCCATTCTCTCCCAGGAAAGTCACAAGTTTGCCCCTGATTTTTACAAAGACCGCAAGCTCTCAGGGCCTAATTTGATAGAGCTTGGTCTGTCCTACCCATCCAGGCCTGATGGGGCAAGGGGAGGTACAGGTCGAGGTGGGCTTGGATATGCAGGTTTCTTTGTGTCTCACAGATGGAGGTGGCATTCATTTTTTGTGCCCATAGCCCTTATAAATCACAGCCAGAGGGTAAGGTCGTTTATCAGACTGGAACTTCTTATAGACATCAGGTTTGGTTTTTTTTAGCAGGTTTCTGGGTAACAGTGGTTTTGCCCCCCTTTCAGATGTCTTTGAAGAGGACTTGTCTGGGTTGCTTTGTTTAAAGGCCATGGTGACCCATTCATCATGGCTGATGGTCCAGTTTTCCTCAGTAAAAATGTGAGACTTGGAATTGCTTAGTCATCTCGGGTGGGTGTTAGATGACCCCATCTGACCAGGACAGATGCAGAAGTCTCTGCAGGGAGAGGCTCTGTGGCCAAAGGCAGGCAATGGCTAGGTGAAACCAGTGAACCAACTGGAAACAGACAAGTAGGGAGCAGGGGTGAAGCTACAGGTGTCGGGAGCAGGGGTGAAGCTATAGCAACTGCAGAGGCCAGTGACGGTGCCAAGATGGAATTCTCAGAAAGAATGTGCCTCTTTATTTTTCCATTTTTTCCCCCTTGAGACAGAGGGAGGGGTTTGGTTTCATTTTTAACTCAGTAAAAGCCCTTTTTTATGCAGTCGGGGACTATGGGTTTTGCCCATGGTTTATTCTCATCTCTGACTTCATATGTATGTGTTGTATACCCTTATGTATGTGTTGAATGATATTGCAACAGACAAAGGGTGGGTGCCCCTCAGAAAGAGAGAACATTAAGATGCCCTCCTGGCTGCAGCTCTCATGGTGACTTAGGCACAACTTAGCTAAGGAGGGTGCAAGGCTCCCTTATGCCATAGTCAACCACCTCAGAACTGCAGGTGAGGGCCCAATCAGCCAGCATGACCAGGGCTTCCCAGTCTTGGTGCACAGACAGAGAAGCCTATTGCTTATGCTGTGGGGGCCACTTACCTGCACATTCACTCAGCAGGCACTCAGAGGCTAAACATTCCAATCCCCTTTCCTTGAGGGTGGTCCACATGAGAGTTGATTAGACTCCCTTTCTGCTCAAGCTGAGCAGGGTTGACAGACTAACTGGGGTGCCCCCAGGGGTCTTACTGGAATTAGGCAGGCAGACAGACTGACAGATGGATCATGTCCTCCTCCCTTTGGGGTATGATGTGAGCCACTTGAGTGGAAAGCCAGGAATCCTTCTCCAGATCTCCAAGGGGACCCAAGAAATCTCAAGAGTGCACCTTCCCATCAGGATCTGGAACAGTCCTTGCTCCATTCACAAGGGCCATGGCCAGCGACCAAAGAGGCCAGCATGGTCAGTCTTTCCAGCCAATGCACCAGACGCAAGCATGAGCAGAAACACCAAAACCTAGGATTTGGAGGCAGACTTATTTATGTCAATAGGCACTGATTGAGATCATTCCCAAAACATCAGGCCCCAAAGGCCCAGGGAGGTAGGTTTTCATGGTGTGTAAAGCAAAAGTACAGAAGTGAAATTAACCTGGCTGTCTTTGATTGGTTCTTACAATTTGCATCACAGTGAGCAGCTATGTATCACAGTGACTAGACATTTCTAGGAGACAAAAGCAACGGGAACTGTAACTGGAAATGTAACCTGGGCAACTAACAAACTGAAGTGTACTGGCTGGTGGGGGGTCATGTTCTGCTACAGTGTGAGGCACAAGTTCAAGCCACTGTAAAGGGCAGAAGGACTCTGCTGGGGTCTTGCTATTTTGTGATTTATTCATGTCTTCTGTTGTTCCCTTTAATCACTCCTCTCCTCTGCCTCTGCTTTATTTTAGGGCTTTCTTCCTGCCAACATTGAATGTTGGATTAATATGTCTTCAGTACACTCTGTAACAGAATCTAAAGCTGTGTATTTTAGTGAGTGTCACTTTCCCCAAATCTTAGATATTAGCGCATGGCAGAAGTCGGGACATAATGGCCTGTAAGCCAAATCTGTTCCCCACCATCTGTTCCACCAAATAGTTTTATTGGCTCATAGCCACACCCACTTATTCACTTATTTTCCATGGCTGCTACAGGCACCACTGCAAAGTTCAGTAGTTGCCACAGAAACCAGAGAGCTTGCAAACCTGATCGTGTTCACCATGAGTTCCTCTGCAGGAAACAGGTTGCTGATCCTTAGTCCATAGGGTCCTGTTGGTCTCAATTTCCAAGTAATCCAATGGTTTTGTGCTGCCCCATTTTTAATAGACTGCATTCAGGTGTTCTCTAACGCCCAGGGATCACATGGAGGGGGTGTTTCTATTGACATCTTCTCAGTGGGTCATCCCTATTTCTGCTTCCTTGGTGGCACTGGCACCTCTGTGGCCTTACCAGGCACTGGATTCTCACATTAGGCCAGTGTCCATGGTATGTCCAGATAGAGAGTCACCCAGTGTTGCACATCAGTAGTGACCAGTGGGGTCTCCCTCTGTAGCAAGAGAATGGGGTTCTTGAGGGAAAAGCAAGGGTCAGTCCCCTCTAGGGAATTAAGAACCCTACAATGTCACCTCCCTCCAACAGGACCAGGTCCCCTGGTGAGGGTGCCAGAGCTAGAGTCACAGAGCCATGTAATGAGGTGGAGTCTGCAGGGACCTGAAGCTACCAGGGTTTAAAATTTTGCCTGTCCTGTACTTCTAGCAACAGACAAGCAGGACTGCTTCCTTTATTTCCTTCTTACGATGAAGTCTTTGTGTTCAAGGACTGAGGGGGACTCCAACCATGGAAATTAATTTCTTGGTTCTGGAGGCTGGAGGTCAAAGATCAAGATGGCGGCGGTGTGGCTTCTTTACGAGGACGGTGATGGCTGATCAAAATGGCTGACTGGCTTAGCTTAGGAGACTCTGAGGATACTAGAAAGCACACTTCTGGGTGTGTCTGGTGGGCCCTGGGGCACGACCTTGTGGATTAGATCTGGTCCCTGCCCCTTCCTCTTTGGCTTTTCCTTGCTCTCTACTTCCAGCCACCATGAGGTGAGCAGCTTCCTCCTCCACACCCTTCTGCCATGATGCTTCTGACTTGGAGCCAGCTGGCCATGGACTGAAACCCATGGGCCCTTTTTTCCCTTAAGCTATGTGTGTCAGGGATTTTGTCCCATGGCAGAAAGCCAACTCACATCACACAGGCTGCAAGGGGGACTCTGCCTCCTGCCTCTCTTAGGATGCCTGCTTCCCTGATTTGCCCTGCACTCATGTCCATCTGACTCTGGGTCCCGCTTTCCCTTTTGTATAAAGACAACATTCACATGGATTAGGGGATCCTAGTGACCTTGCAAAGTCCATTACCAAATGATACCACGTGCACAGGTGCCAGGGTAAGAACTCCAGAATCTTTTGGGGGAGGGGCAAAATTCAGCTCATAACCACCAGAAGATAAGAAGTGACCTCATGCACCCCCCACGGGCTCCCATCCCAGAGCAAGCCCCAGCCAGGAGAGAGGGGGATCCAGATCCAGAGGGGGACAGGTGTGGAGTGGACTTTTTATTACCATACCCAATGGTCAAATTCATCACAGGGAGTTTTCCCTGTGTGTAGTATATATTGATTCTTTTTTCCCATTCCCCTCCCCTTTTACTAAAGCTTGGTTTCCATTTTTCCTTCCATTCTCTTTTTTAGATCTCTTTTCCCTTCCTCCTCTTTCTCCTCCCTTTCCCTGGTTCCCCTTCCCACTCGAACACGCTCTTCCTATTTCCCAGTGCCCTCCGTTTTGTTCCTTACTTACCCTTTGAATTTCTCACACAAAAGAAACAAAGTGATATTTAAACTTGTGTGTCTGATTTACTTCACTTACAATTATGGTTTCAAGGTGCATCTATTTATCTAAAAATGCCTCAAGTTATCCTTTATGGTAGAACAGCGCTGTATCCTATATAAATACCATACTTCAATAGCTAGAATATAGAAAGAACTCAAAAAACTCAACGCCCTCCCAAATTTAAAGACCCAATCTAAAGATGGGCATCTGAAATGAACAGACATTTCTCAGATGGAGAAGTACAAACAGCAAAAAAAAAAAAATATGTGAACAATGTTCAACACCATGGGTCATTCAAGAAATGCAAATCAACACTGAGACTGCATTGTACTCCAGAAAGACCGGCCATAACTAAGAAACCAACCAATAACAAATGCTACAGGGCTGTGGGGCAAAATGGACCCTTCTCCACTGTTGGCAGGAGTGTACACTAGGACAAGCACTGTGGAGACCAGCATGGGAATCAGCTGTTCTCCTTCTAGGCATCTTCCCGCAAGAGTTGAACAAAAGCATCCTGCCACAGGGACCCACACACTCCCATGAATGTAGCAGCACAGTTTATAATAGCGGTGTCTTGGAAACAGCCCATAAGCCCAGCAACAGATGAATGCATAAAAAAGTGTGGTATTTATACACAGCGGAATGGATATTCTTATAGCTGCAGTGATGTGTTCCAGGACTGAAACAGAGAGGAGAGCTCCTTCGAGCCAAGCCAACGGCACCCAGGGGCTGGAGGGGCGAGGGCTCTGAAGGACAGGGAAGTCAATCGCAAGTTCTGTTTTCTGACACCCACGAGTCGCTGCCCTACTATTGTCAACTGGCTTCCTCTAAGTTTGTGATTTCTCACCTCTTGCATTACTTGGAGGCAGCAAGGCGGGGTGCTGTGTTCGAAACTGCTCTGGTGCAGTATTTACCTTGCTGTGAGAGCCCGGGAGGAGCGGCTGGACTGAAGGCCAGCCCTGTTGCATTTGTTTGCAGAGAGCTTATTTAGCAATACGATGCTGACTCCTAAGGCACCAGATATTTTTCTGTCTTGTCCCCACAAGGCCGCAGCTCCTGCTGGAACTTAGAAAGGCCTCGCTGATGGAGAGCTCGCGGCGGTCCGGTAAGGTCAGCGTTGGCTGCGGAGGCAGGTGGGCCGAGCCCAGGACGGCTGTGTGTCTGGCTGCCTGGAGATTGCTGTCTCCAGACCACACCCCTTTCCTAGGTGAGAGGGCTGTGCGGGCGCTGTCCAGCCTCCCTGGTGCTGAACTGCGCTGTCCGGCGTCTCCCCAACCAGGGCAGGACTTCTGCTTCTGGGCCTAAGGACACTGGTTTTATTTTCTGCATTTATACCTCTGCCACCGTGTGTACGCTCTGTGTTCCGAGTTTGGAGAAAATGTGGCCGTTTGATCCAGGAAAAGGGAGCCGCTAGACAATGTTTTGAAAACAGGAGACCAGCGGGATCATATTTCACTGAGTAAACTGACAAAAGGTCAAAAAGCTTGATCTCAGCACCGATGTGCTGGGTCTGAAAGCTAAACTGCCACTTAAATATTTATGGGCGAGCCTGGAGCCACAGCCTGCAGTCCCAGGGGCCCAAGCGGAAGCACAGCTGAGGCCCTTTATGGGAAGTGACCAGGCAGCTTCCCTTCCGGGCGAGGTCCTGGGCAGGGAGGGGGTGCACTCAGCCCTGAAGGGGCCCTGCAGGGCCCGGAGTCCAACAGGAATGAGTGCCATTTCCTGTCTCGGGCTCCGGAGATCAGGACCGGTGCCACACACACAGGTGCAGACCGCATCATCTCCCGGTTCTGTGCCACGTTCCCACCACCCCACAGTGTGGCCCCACGTCCCAGCCCCCAGCATGGGTGGCACTACAGTGCTAAGCCTTTTCCACGGTCCGCAGGGAGCCAGGGCAAGCGGCTGCACTGCAGGTGGCAGGAGGGGGCCCCTGCCACTCCAGAGAATTCACGGTGAGCCACGTGCCCAGCCTCACGCTGTCCAGGGCCACCTTAAGGGAAGTGAAAAGTGACAGACAAAATTAATTCAACTGAATATATCTGAGTTAGCATCATTGCCATGAAACCAACATAAAAATGACTCACACGTCATCAGGAGCCAGCACACGTGTAATGACTGTGCCTCTCTGCTCAGATAGGTGTCGCTTTTGGGCTCCACACCCGAGGCCATGCTGGGCAGCAGGGAGAGGGAGGCGGGCGGCACTGAGCGACACTGTGGAGCAGGAAGGCCCTGGCCTCTGCAGCAGCTGGGATGGAAACATAGCCTGGACTTTCCCTCCTGGACATTGCTCCTCCGCGGAACCTCCTGGGAACCTCTCACTTGGGGACAAGGTGACCACCATGTGATCAACACGGGTGGAGCTGAGGGAGCATCCTGGGACAGGTGTGAGGCTCGGGGGAACCATGTGAAGAGACAGAGGGGGCAGGTGCTGCCTGAGGTGAGGTCCACGCTGGGGCAGTGGCATCTCAGGGCTCTGGGTCAGAAGAGGTCTCAGTCTGTACAACGGTGGACTCCACTGCTCCTCTTCAGGCCAGATACAGGGACTGCTCACCACCCACCACGTGCAAGGGTCCGCAGCAGAGCCAGCCCCGCAGGCCACCCTGTCCCAGAGTGCGAGGCCCCTCCACGGCCAGGAAGCTCCGCTGAGCTGAGTCTCTGACTCAGTATTAAGGTTAAGATGCCGAGAGCAAGGGCGAATCCACGGGGTCTCCACAAGAAGCCCACAGGCTCTGTACAAGGCCACAGTGGGAGACACGATCAGGGGCAGGGAGGCTGGGGCTCAGACGTGTTGCCTGTGCTCACTGACCATCACACTGTGGGGGAAGCCACATGGACCTCAGGCACCAAGGGGACCCTCTCTGCACTGGGGCAGGGGCCAGGCTGCATTCCACCAGCCTCGAATCCCCTCTCCGGTTTCCCTTGGGGCAGATCTATCTGAGTGACAATCTCGGCACCCTTGGCACACGGGTCAGTCCTGGGTTCCACCCTCGGCATCTGTCTCTCAGACAGAGGGACAGTCACAGAACAGGGCAGGAGAGCCAGGCAGCTGGCCACGGTCCTGCGCTTAGCTCCTGGAGGAGCTGAGACAGAGGTGCTCCCCAGGGACACATGGGAGGCAGGCACATCCCACCGAGGGGTGAGCAAACCACAGATCTGCCGCCACCCTCCACCCTGGAGGCCGCTGCTGCTTCTGCAAGAACTAGAGAAACCACCACCAGTGTCACTGACGAGCAAACCCACAGCCCCTGTGACACTTCGGCAGGTTCAGAGTGGGACACAGGATGACACTTGTGCAAGGACACATGGCCACCTCTCAGTACCCCAGCTCGGGGCGGGCCAGTGTCGTGACCAGAAAGTGCAGCTTGGGTCGGATGTTTTTGTCAGTGTCCCCGGCGTGGGAAGCGCCCCGTGTGATCAGCCCCACTCGGAGGAAACGCAGGAAAATGCAGACACAGCTGCTGCTGCCGCAGGTCAGTGAGAAAGCGCAAAGGGCCAGCCGCACCCTCGGCCCCCACCTGGGGAGCTGCCCACGCCGGAGCCCCACCAAACTCCCGGGGGAGCTCCTGGGCTCAGAGGTCCTTCGCCTCTTTTGCCATCAAGCCGTCCACCCTGCGGGCCCTTCCTGGGGACCATGTCCAGCGTGGACGGCCGAGCGGAGCTACATCCGCACTTATCATCTCGCTGCGGTCAGAGCTCTGGAAATTTCCTCCCTCGGCAGTTTTCGAGAACACGGCGCATTGCCAGCTGCCGTCACCAAGCACACAGTGAATCCCCTGCACGCTCCGGTCTAACACGGGGAGCACCGGGCAGCGCCGTTACACAGAACAGAGCTCACGGAGATTTTAGCACAAGTGATGGCGGTGGCGTGAAGGAAAGTAAGGAAGTACACACGCACGTGCTCAGGGTGCAAAAAGACAGGGACAGCAGAGCCCAGAAGTGAGGCACTGGGCTCCTCCAGGCTGCAGGGGCGCGGGGCGGGAGGTGGTAGAGCGGTAATGGAAAGCGCAGAAGTCCTCCCGCACTGCCATGGGCTGTGGACCTCTGGCATGGAAATCATCCTTGAAATTCAGCAGCTTGAGGTGACCGACACTGACTCTCTGAGCTGGCCGCTGAGGCCCGGCACCCTGGAGCAGCTCTGCAGGGGGTTCCCACTGATCTGCCAAGGGCCAGCTCTCGGAGCAGGACAGCACACAGAGGAAGCCGTGGACTTTACAACAGAGCCGGAAACACAGGACATTTCCTTCCCTGGATGCTGTGGCCACACAGACCACCTGGCACAGTCAGTGTGGAAGGGGACACAAGGCTGCAGGTGGGAGGACCAGGATTGGTGGCCTGGGGGCCTCGGGGAGTAGAAGTTAGATAGACAGGGAAAGGGACCTTAATGGAGCATGACCGGAAGCAGACAAGTGGACCTCACGTCCATGTGAACACAAAAGTACGTGGTGGCGAGCCAGGGCTGTTGATGGTTTGTTTGGTTGGCTGGTTTTTTGAGGCAGGGTCTGGCTGTGTAGTCCATGCTGGCCTCAAACGCAAGGTGACTCTCCTGCCTCAGCCTCCTGAGTGCTGTGAGTGCTGAGGCGTGGCCACCATGCCTGGCCCAATTGCACTGAGGCTCCCAAGGGCAGTGCTGGGATTGGGCAGCCCCAGGCTAAAGAGAAATTTCTGAACTCACTGGGCGATGCAGGTCTCGCCTGCCCGAGGAGGGAGCTGGATGCACAGAGGCAGAGGCAGCTGGATGCATAGCAGGCAGCCTGGGCTCAGACGGGGTTGGGCATTCGCCGAGGGGATGGATCTGCGTGGGCCGGAGTGGAAGCAGCCAGGAAGCATGTGGTCCCTGTCCAGGCTCCGTCCACTGAGACTCCCAGCGGAGGGACCCTGCGTGCAGACTTCGCACCCAGAGCCTGGTTCCTAAGGTCCCTGCTGCCCAGGAAGCAGAGGCCAAGCTCCCACCAGGGAGGCAGCGGAGGGGAAGTACGTGGGCCTGGGAGGGCAAGGTGGGCTCAGGAATGAGACCCTGTGTCACACAGCAGCCCAGGGCGGAGGCCCCATGGGCCCTGCGAGCGCAGCACAGAGCACAGAGGCGGGGAATGAGCAGAATGAAGACGGGAAGAGGTCACGACCAAGACTTCCACTGACCACAGGGCTGGCCGTGCACAGAGAGTCCTCTGTGGACGCTTGGGCACAAGGGGCAGAGGCAGCAGCCATACAGGGAGACAGAGCAGCTGCCCCACAGCCATGGCAACAGGGCTCCTGCGAGATGCTGCTGGAGCTGGGGTCCCCACGCCCTTGAGGGTCCCGCACAGTGGCAGAGTACTGCATTCTGCACCCGGCCAAGTGGCCAGTCGCTGCCCCAAGTGGCTCAGCTGCAGACGGGTCCCGTGAAGAAATCTCCACAGATGGCACCGGAACGGACGCACTCCCTGCCAGGTCTGACTCTCACGCTGTGACTCGTTAAGTCAATTAACTCCGCGGCTTGGCAGGATTATTTATGGAAACCCGCGGCCACATGCCTCTGCGGGTCGCAGGGCCTAGCACCACGCTCAGCTCCAGAGCTGGTCCTGCCCACGCCACAGCTGGTCAGAGGAGGAAGGGAGCTGGCCAGGCATCCTCGGGCCCTGACCCCTCGAGACCTACTGTGGCCAGGGCTGGGGGGGGGGACAGGGCTTGCTGCCACCCACGCTGCTTGCTCAGAGCCAGCGAGACCGCGCAGGTGCAGGGTGCGGGGTGCTGGGGCAGGCGCAGGAGGCAGGAGCCACCAGGAAGCAGGGGAGGCTGCCAGAGCTTCGGGTTTAATTCCCAAGAAAACTCAGAAATCTGGGCTACGCGGACCGTTTCCCAGCTTTGGGTTTTTGACACTCGAAATTAACTGCAAAGGGAAAACAGGCCTCCCCCTCACCGGCCCTCATCCAGGGCGGAGTCCGCACCGTGACCACATGCTGTCCCCGCCCATGCACTGGCCTTTCCTGGGGGAACAAAGGGCGCAGCCCCAAAGGGAACTGAGAACAGTCTGCAGCCCCAAAGGGACAGGAGACACGAGATACCTGACCACCCCCACCTCGAGGGAACCAGGGCCCCAGCTGGGGCGACAGGACCCCGGGAGCAGCTCCTGTTGCTCAGCCCCATGTGGCACTGCCTGGCCCCATCCCTCCCTGGGGCTGGCTGTCCCCAGATGCCACCCATTGGGCTGCTACAGACGCAGAGAGGCTGGGAGCCCACCTGGTCAAGTCCCGGGCTGTTACCAGCACCCAAGCCGATGGGGACCAGAAGGCTGGATGGGGACAGGCACAAAACACCATGAGTGCACCTCGAGCTGGGAGGCAGGGGCCGTGTGGATTCCACCTGATGCTAGATTGGGGGACCCGCTGTCTCCCGGGCGCGTGGGCCGTGCTGTAGTGTTGAGCTTGGGGGGGTCACTGGCCTCCCAGGTGATCAGGAAACGGCCCCTTGGCGTGGAAGGCTGGGGCCGGGCCCACAGATGGGACGGTGACACTCAGCACAGGGCTGCCAGCAGGAGGTCCCTGCCCAGGTCTGTGTCCCCTAGGGCAGGACGTGGCCAGCAGCTGATGCATCCTTGGAGGCTGGGGAGACGAGGCAGCACCCTCTCCTGGCTGACCCTTCAGCCTTCACCCTTCAGACTCTGTGACACCAGGGCCACTGTCGTGGGGTGGAGGTTGGAGGGGGCTCTGAGCTGGGGTCCTGGGGCAGAGACACCCCATTTCTGGTGTGGATGGCTATGATCGCCCCTCTCCTGGTGTGAGCTCTACTCTGAAAGTGACGTGATCTGTTATGTCATAGCCCCACCCCTACACGCACAAGCTCTGCCCAGGATGGCAGGGGGGTCCCCGGCCTGCGACAGGTCCCAAAGCTTTCTCAGGGTGGGAGGGGGCTTCCCGTGCTCTGCCCAGGGCAGAGGTGCTGAACAGAAGCAGGGAGAGTGACACAGGGCTGCGGCCTTTGCCCTGCGCTGGGACACGTGGCCCAGTATACTCTGGCAGGCTGTGCACATGGACACTGCAGGCTCAGGATCCCCGGAACACCCCCATGAAGAAGAGGGCGGCCTTTGGGACAGCACCATCGTGGGTCCCCCTGGAACCCGCTCCTCAGGGGCTGGGGTCTCCTCCACAAAGGAGCGCACCCATGGCTGTCTGCTTTCTGGGGTGGGGACCCCAAGCTCCTCTGTAGCTATAGCTCCACAGTGATTTGGGGAACCCAAAGTCACCAGAGTCCCACCACAGGAATCGAGAGTAGCCCCCAGCTTCCTTCCTTTCTGGCTCACACGGAGGCCCCGGTGCGGGCTCTGGGTCACGAACGTGGGACCCCAGGAGAACCACTGCTTGGCCCTTTCCTCACCTGCAAGCCGGGCAGGAGTGGCTGCTGACCAGTGCCTGACGCCCGGCTCCTCCGGAACCTCGCTCCCGCCAGCCCACACCGCTTCACTAGGAGAGACTGACCACCTCTTGTGGGCGAGAGCCCGGGAGACGACGCATTTCCCACAAGCCTCAGTCACTAAGGCCAGTCCCAGTCTGCTCAGCACGGCTGCTCTGTCCCACCAGGCTGTCCTAATCCAGCAGAACCGTGGCCCTCCGGACCCAACACCTGCTCAGCATCCGTGGGGCGGCATCCGTGTCCCACTGGCCCAGAGCTAGCAGGCAGGCCAGGGCCCTATCACTGGAGCTTCCTGGGGACAAAGGAGACAGAACTGCTCTGGAGCAGCTCGGGACCTGCGGGTTGAGGAGATCCATGAGGAGGAGGCGCTGTGACCTGGACGCCCTCCGGCCAGGTGCTCCCTGGTCCTCTCCTCGGGCCACACACAGCCCCTAGGACAGTTTAACCCCGGAAGTGAGCCTGGTCTGTGGCACTGTGGAGGCCCCGCTCGGCTTCCCCAGGGTGGAGGGGAGCCCCGGCCTGGAAAGCAGGGTGACCTCAGACGCCCCAGCACCACAGGTTCTAGCCGCAAGTCTCAGCTGGTCACCGGGCCACTCTGGGCAGCTTCTTTGCCTTCACCATGGGGACGATGGTAACAGCCCACCACAGGTCGCAAAAGCAAAACAGAACAAACGAAGAAAGAACAGGCACCAGCCGGGCGTGGTGACACACACCTGTGATCCCCCCATTCTGGGAGGCTGAGGCAGGAGGATCACAAGTCAGTGCAAATTAGGGACTTAGCAAAACTCTAGCTCAAGATAAAATATTTGGAAGATGCTGAGCTATGCTCAGCGTGAAGCCTTGGGCCCAATCTCTAGCACCATGAAGAAGAAAGAAAAAAACCAACAACGCTTTATTCTCTCCTCTGTCCCTGCTTGGGGACCCGAGGTCTGACACCACAGAGTCTGGCCAGTCCAGGAGACCCCCCCATGCCACCTTGCCCAAGCTTCAAGGCCCAGCTGTGCCCGCCGTTCCGTGCCCACCCACCTTTGCCAGCGTCTCCTCTGTCCCCCTCCAGGTGGGAGCCCAGAGCCGGTAGGCCAGATCCCCACACTGCGAGGAGGGGGCGGATCTGACTTGGGGGTGCCCCTGCCCGCACCCTGCCTGGAGAGCTGCTGGTGCCAGGGGCGCATGTGACGGGTGTGAGGTGCGGTGAGCACCAGCGCTGTGTCAGGTGCCCTCAGAGTCACTATCACTGGGTGGCATGAGGACCCAACCCAGCTGGGAGGGTGCAGGCCAGGTGCTCTGGGACAGCGCCTCAGCCAAGGTCCCCACCACCACGACCGCTTGTGGAAATCACACATCACTGAGCCCATCTGAGAGCTGTACTGGAGCCCAAAGAGACAGAACCGCTGTGCCCAGGTGGGAGGGCCGGCCTGGGGAGGGGGGCTGGAGCAGGGGAGCCGCCGTCCCTGGGGAGTGGCCAGGCCGATTCCTCTGTGTCCAGTTCCTGCCCTCTCTCCACTTCCTGGCCGCCATGAGGTGAGCAGGCCAGCCCCCTCCGCCCGCCCCGTCCCGACGTGCCAGGGCCGAGGCTGCCACGCCTCGGGCTGCATCCGCCCCCTCCTCCGGGCTGCAGGGCCCGGCACTGCCTCCGCAGAGCAGCCCCGAGCCCTAACAAACCCTGCATCACCCCAGGCAGGCGCTTAGGGCCCGCTCTTCTCTAACAGGTCAGGTACACCCGGGGGCCCGGTGATTTCTGAGTTATTCCATTGTCCTCTTAATTGGTCTCTGTCCCAAAGTCCAGGACAGCAGCAGCAACCACAGTGGCTGGGGTCCACCAGCCACTCAGGCCATGCCAAGCCAGGCCTGGCGGCTCCACCCTGCCACCCGCCAACAACACGGTCATTCTCCACACCCCGAGGAGGGTGAGGTCACCAGCTGGGATCCACACACTGGGGGCTGTGTCAGCTAGGGTCCCCAGGGCTCTGTGGCCTGAGCTCACCCCTGAACCAGGCAGCACCCAGCCGGACAGCAGGCCCAGTGTGGGCCATGGGTCTCAGACGTCCCTCCCTGTCCGCACTGGTCCAGATGACCCTCAGCTGGATAAGAGCTTGGTGACAGAGCCAGCAGCCAGTTCTGGTCGCAGCCCCAGAGCCCCTCTCTGGTCTCTGTGCTGTGAATGGGAGGACAAGGCCGTTCGGGTCCCTGCGAGGCTGGAGGAGGTGCTCATGCGACAGGTGTGGTGCACACCTCGCCGGGCAGCCGTGGACCCTGCCTGGGGAAGCGGCCTGGGCCAGGTCTGCGAAACGTCGGCCATCCTGACTCCTCTGGGGACTGCAGCAGAGGACAGGGACCATCACTGGAGGAAAGCGAATGACCGTTAGGGACAGGAGGACACTGGGTCTTGGGGCAGGAAGGACGTGGTCCAGCCACCTGCGCTGTGAGCAGGGGCGAGTGGTGGGAACTCACCAGGGCCAGGCGACCCAAGGGCCACACCGAGGCTGCACCGGGAAGAGTAGCCAGCACCCTTCGAGGGGTGAGGAGGCCACAGCAGCCCTGGGACAGGGGACAGAGAGATGCGGGGGCACAGAGGGGGAGGATGGGGTCACGGTCACACAGGCAAGGAGGGCTTCTCAGAGGAGGAGGCCAGAGCAGAGCCCTGGACAGCAGCAAGCGCGAGGGTGGGATCTGGCCTGGGGACCACGGTTTGCGGCCACGTCTCGAGGTCCATCATTGGGGGTCACTTTGGGAGACACCGATGGTGACAGAGGCGCCTGCGTCAGCCCTGTCTGCTGCCCGTGTCCCGGCTCATGGGCAGGGCCAGAACCTCCATGTCACTGTCCCCACAGGTCCCTGTGTTAGATAGTCACACACACTGTGCCATCCCACAGCTGTCCCCACCCACTGGAGTGAGCCCCACGTGCTGGCTGCTCATGCATATGCACACACACACGTGCTCACACACACACATGGGTGTGCACTGCACACAACCTTCTGTCCCAGAGGCTGCTGCTGAGCCAAGAGCTGACCCAGCCCAGCAGTCCAGGGCCGCCACGGCCGGGCCAGGACCCTGCTTCTCTCTCGGCCAGGGGAAGCTTGGCAGTGACCACGCGTCCCATCCCCATGCTCGGCACCCACCAGCTGCACCACGGGGCTCCCCCACGAGGAGGGGACGGTTGCCTGGAGCCAGGGCCCGAGGCTGGGTCCCCTGGTCCTGGACCTTCAGCTGTAGCACAGATGCTGACCCTGGCTCTGGGGACCGGAACCTGGCATCTGGGCCGCAGCCCCTCTGTCCTGCTCCAGGGGAGCCACCAGACGCAGTGACCCAAGCCCCCACTGGGGACACCCAGCACCCACACCCTGGAGCGTGAGGATTCTGCACACAGTCCTAGGGTACGTGATCCGTGGGGTCCCCAAGAGCTCCCAAAGTCTAGCCCTGCCTGGGGACCCTACTCCAAGGCAGGACGAGGGGTCCTCTCTCCTGTGGCGTGGAGGGGGGCTGCAGCCCCCAGCAGGAGCCCTGGGGAGTGGCAGCCACACAGCCACGGTCAGAGGCAGCCATGCAGAAACATGCCTGGCACAGCCGAGAGCGATGGGGGAAGCAGAACACAGAAGACCAGCACACGGGGTCCCCATCCCCAGAAACGAGGCTCCTGCACCAGGGGCTCCCAGCAGACCTCAAATCACAGGTCAGATGGTGGCACCGAGAAGTGGGCAGGGAATGGGCTGGAGGGAGAGGGCGGGGAGGAGATGGGTGCAGATGGGCCCAGCCGTCACCGCCTCCTCTGCTGGTCCGAGGACAGGCAGGAGACCAAGATCAGACAACTCCCAGTGGGCGGAAGCAACACGTCACAGAACGCCACCATCTCGCCACACAGGACACAGCGCCACAGGACAGGACTTGCTGGACATCAGCCTGGGCCAGCACCCTCGGCCAGTTCCTCGGGTTCCCAGAACCGCACAGATCCCAACCTGCCCTCTCCCTGAGATGGGGTCACCTGCCTCCCGAGCCAGCTCTGCCTTGTCACACGTCACCATGGTGACCCGACCAAGGCCCCAGGCAAGGATGCACCTCCCAAAGAGGCTGCTGCTCCCAGAGCCATGCTGTGAGCCGGCCTCAGGGTAGGGACCTGTGCCCAGCACCCCGGGAACCTGTTAGGATGAGGTCCCCAGTCAGACTGCAGCGTGAGCCTGGGCCCAGCCCCTCCCCACCACCTACGCCCAGAGAAAGACCCACACCCGCCTCGCTCGCTTCCCCATCCACTCCTTAAGCGTCCCCACGCCCAGAGCTTCCTGGGCTGGGGTGCAGCTCCGAGCCATGGTACCTACCATGGGGACAGATGGGGACAGGGAAGCTGCCCTCCAGCTGCCCCTCCTGCCCACACAGCCACTCCCCCAGGGCAGGGGATGGTCAGCCTCCAGTGCCTTCGGGCAGTGGCTTGGAAAGCTGCTGCCTTGGCCTGACCCGGCCACTCCGCCCTGCATGGCGGCCGAGCAGCCAGGGTCTGAACCTACCTGGTACCAACGGGGTAGGAGGAAGTCAGTGAGGGCCGGGGCTGCCGTCCTCCTCTGCCCTGGCCTGCATGACCACCCCTCTGCACCTGGCCACTCCCAGTCAGGACCCAACAGAGAGACCCAATGAGGTTGCTCTGGGACCGGTCGTGGGGCCCAGAGCTAGACACTGGTGTCCCCAGAGCTACTGTCCCCCTTTCTCAGGTCGGCTCCCCTTTCTCACAGCCCTGGGTGACACTCAACTTCCCTGACATGGTCAGGACAGTCTCTCAATGACAGTTCCCAGAGTCCCTGAGACGAACATGGGACGGAGCCTCTACCTGTCCTCCCACCCCCTCCGCCCTCCTGTTCCCCCAGCATCCTGAGAACAGGCAAAAGCCACCAAGGGCCACCTGCCCCACCCTGCACCCAAGTGCATCCTCTCCAGTCCTGCCTTCCTGCTCCTGAGCCACCAGCTCCAGGGACAGCCAGTGCGGGCTCCCTGGGGACCATGCCAGCCAGATCCCTGTCATGGAGGCCTGCCAGGCCCTGCCCAGGTCCCCGGCTGGTCACCCCGGCCCCACAGCTCCAGGTGGAAACCGCTCCTGGGGGAAGTCTTCCTGGGAAGCAGCGTGTCGGCTTGCGTGCGTGCGTGCACACTCAGCTGCGCACACACATGGGCTTGTACCCCTGCCTGCCAGAACATCTATCCCGACCAACCAACCGTCAGCGTGGGACGCGGACTGACCGGTCCACAGCAGGTGCTGCAGCCCGGGCCTCCCCGCTGCAGATCCAGCCGGGGATCGCGATCCTGCGCCGCCCTCACCGGTGCCCTCCCGCCCCGCCTGCAGGGCTAGAAAGGCTTTGCGGCCGCCGCGGGTCAAACTTCACCGGAGGGGTTTCCTGAAGAGCAGGAAGCTGCAGCCGGCCACAGGCGAGAACGAGGAGCGGCGGCCCGGCACCTCCGACCGGCCTCCCCCAGCCCTCCAGGAGGCCGGGGCCCTGCGCAGAGCCGGCACTGAAGGGCACCGCAGCCCGCCGCAAAGCAACTTCGCCTGGGCCGGCTTTTGAGTCCCCAGCTTTGCCCCGTGACCCGCGCAACTGCGGCTCGCGGTGCAGCGAGCAGAGGGGTGCGGGGAGCTGTTCCGGGCCGGAATGCACCCCGGCTTACCTCGCACGGCGGCCCAGCTCCAGGGCTGCGGAGACGGCGGCGGCGGCTGCGTCCCGTTACCCCCGGGGGCGCGCGGAGGGCGGAGGCGGCGCCCGGGCAGCGCAGCGAGGCATTGGCGTTGCCGGCCCGCGCCGATCCCGCTAGAAATGATTCATTCGCCTCCGGCAGGCAGGTCAGGGAAGGGGGGCCGGCGCCCTGCAGCGGCCGCGGAGCCGCTGGGCGGCAGTGTCAGCGCACACAAGCGCGCACGCACGCACCAAGATGGCTCTGTCCGCACGCTGCGCGCGCTCGGTACAGCGCTCGGTACAAAGCTGTGGTCAGAAGCCAGGCGGCGGCAGACGGAGGCGGAGCCTTTCGGCCAGCTGACGGAAGGGCTGCAGATCCTCCCTGCAGACAGACAGGCCCGGCCTCCCTCCAGGTCAGGTCCAGCCCCCACCACTGCCCACCACCTGGCCGCTGCCCCTCCCCCCGAACTGCACAGCACAGATGCACCAGCTACCTAGCAACGCAGCAAGGAGAGCAACGGAGGAGTGCTTGTGTGGCCTGCACACGCACACACATTCATACACACACCTGCCTACATCACACACATGTGCATGCACTTCCCCAAATCGCAGAACTGTTCCGCAGCTCCTGACCTGACCTCCACCCGGTGACACCCCTGGCACCTGCAGGCCAGGGGAGCAAGGCCTTAATGGCTTTCCTAGTCCAGGCGCGTTTTTGTCTCTGGGTTCACCTGCGGGATCGAGGCCTCCCTTAAACCCGGGCACCCTGGGTCCCGCCTCACCCATGGAATGCATTTGCCCCAACACCTGGCAGCTTGGGCAAAGGGCCTGTGCTTCCTTGCTCCTGCAGACAGAGCCATGAGAGCCGTGGCAGCGGGCGGGCAGCGACTAGCAGAGTCCCTTGGCCTGCAGCAGGGGGCAGGAGCAACCTGGGGCCCACTGACCCACAAGTGACCCAACAAGCTGTGGTCTGTCCATGAGAGGAGTGCTCTGCCGTGAAAAGTGGCGGAGTCCAAGCCACACCCCTGGGGGTGGACCTTGGGGGCACGGTGCCCTGGGAGAGACACACCCCTGGGGGTGGACCTTGGGGGCACGGCGCCCTGGGAGAGACACACTCACAGGGGCAGCACGGGGAGATGAGGTCCCACGTAGAGCCCACCCAGGATGGGAACGACTTTGTGGCCCTTGACACAATCAGGTCACAGTGGCTCCTTCAGTGTCAGGGAACCAGGCCTGCAGGACCCAGGCCGACCCTGAGCCCTGGGTGACCACGAAGAGGCCAGCTGTCCCCCTGCAGAACGGCCCCGAGTGCTGGATTTGGCAGGGCACCCCGAGAAAGGACCCAGGGGCCTGGATTTCTGCCCTGACTCCCTCAGCCACCCCCGTCTGTGTTGGAATCGGATCCACAGGTCCCAGGTCCGAGATCCGGGCGCTCTGAGCTTCTGGAACCCGGACGTGGTCGCCAGGGCGGCCACCGCGCCCACGCCCATGGCCCACCGCTTACTGAACAGCTCACCCTCTCCCCTCCCCCTGCTCTCTGCCGCGCTGGCGATCGCACCAGGGCCTGGCTACGAGCAGAGCCCCGGCCTGCGCCCAGGGGCCAAGGCACCGCCGCGTCGCAGCCTGAGCCTGGCGGGCTGGGTCTGCTGCGCACCGGTCTGCGCCCTAGCGCAGGTTGGGCAGCTCGCGCCTTCCTGCCTTCCGTTACTCTTCTCTCTGTAAGAAACGCAGCTGGGGTTGAGCTCGGTAGTGCGCGCGCCTTCCTGGCAGCACGAGGTCGTGAGTTTGACCCCCGGTTCCGGGTTGTGTTTTCTGCTTATTCTAAGTTTCGCATCAGCCAGGGCCGGAAACCCCGCCTGTACCTTCACTGTAGTCACAGTCAGTGTCCAGCTTGACCGGGAAGAGTTCTTTCCCCTCAACTGCAGAAACGTGCTATTTCCTTTTCCTTCTTATTCGCCCCAGTTCGCAGCGCGGGGGGCGGGGGGCGCATCTCCCCGGACCCGCCCTCTGCCCCCTCCC